>NJRP01000107.1:123584-156877 GCA_003063835.1 Aphaenogaster floridana | reverse complement strand
ACAAATTATTTTAGCAATGATTTCACGCGATTTTTTACTTATTTTTCTTTGATTACACTGATTACGCTTTTGTTTAATGTAAATGATTTCAAAATATATTGCAAGATTACACGTGATTACGAATTGATTTCACTGTTGATTACACATGATTACAAATCAGGTGTACACCTGATTTCATTAGTGAATGGCCCCTCGACTTTACAAGTACAAATTACTTTATGCAAAATTATTAATGACGTCGCGGGTAATAGATACTGTCATAGCGAGTTTCCCCTTAATCATTAACTGAAGCTTCAAGCGCCTTCGTCACGTTGAATTGTCAAGCAGCGATACACTAATTCGATCGACCAATATTATTGTAAAGCACAGCTCGGTGATTAAGGTTGGGAGTTGAGTGGCGCATCGGAGATGCAATCGGGACAGAATTCACGGATCACTCGACCGAAACATGTGATCGGCTTAATGTGTGCAAATTGTGCGCGAGTTATGCGCGGCCGGTGGCCAGTACGTATGTATACACGTCGCCTATAAATACACCAGGTCGTCCTATCGAACCCGGTCCGCCCTGGCATTGCGCGATTGTGCAATGCACGAACCGACGAGGGGAGTGGAGCGAGCCAGGCCTGACCAGGTTTCGCCTTCCGCGTTTCGTGCAATAGCCGGCGTGCACGTGCGTGCCAGCACGACGTCACGAACACCGTCGACCAGCCAAGGGCACCGCTCGAGGGGGATGATTTGCAGGATTCCTCGGGCGTCCTACCTCGACCCGCGCGCGTCTCTCGCTAGAATTTGCATTCGTTTCCGCGTTTGAGTTTCGTTTGATGTTTTTTTTTTCAGGGGTATCTTTTTTTTTTAAAGTTCGCGGAAAATTGTACGTACAGTTCGAGCGAAACTGCGTGGGTGGTGTAAGCGTTGGTGTTCGACAAACAACGTCGATTGCCACCGGCTGGATTCTCCGTGCGAGATTCGGCGGCGCTCGAGTAACGAGCTCGATGAGGTGTGAAAAGCGAATTGGTCACGAACCGAGATCGGTATCCGACGCGGGCAAAAGGAACACCTGCCCCGCGGAAATAAATGACCGTCGCGTGGCAGCTTATGAATATGTTTCGATACGCCTCGCTGTTTTTCGCCGTTTTGTTAATCGAATTTGCTCTCGCGTCGCTGCTATCTCGACAGGCGGATCTGCGGAACAAATATACCGAATTCTTGGAGCCGGAGGAAATTAATGTAAAATGCAAGCGGCGTGGGAAAGGTTGCTCGTGAACCAGATACAAATTCGATAAAATTGTTTTCTTCACGCTCTGTTAATTATTAAATACAGCGCGTTGTTGGAAGATAAAAGGAGCAAACGTGAAAAATGGATGGGATTGACGTTAATGAGATAATTTATTAGTAACGAAATTTTTATAACAAAACGATAACGATAAATAAACAGTATAATAATTGCAGCGTTAAAATAGAGTATACGATTGTAAAATGAGAGGCACAATAAATTCTTATATCTCATTAGAGGACTATGTCTCTTATGCAGATCTAGTTTGGCTGTATAACAATCATTAATTCTGCTTATCTAGAATTGAGATCGCGGAAAGTAAATCCGAGTCTGCGGGGCTGCGAAATTGTTAGACAAGCAATAATATATTTCCCACACGCGCCAGTAACGTTTTAACTAAATGCCATTTTCTCCATTAGCATAGCTATCGTTAACTTTTCCAATTTCGCGTCACGCTAGTCGTAAAAAGCGACGCTCACAGTAGATTACTCGGGGAAAGTAGTCAGCGTCTTTCCACGCGAGCCCTTAAACCACCTCGTACCCCCTCGTCCCCCCTGTCCCCCTCGTTTTCTCGCGTTAGCGCGCCAACATCGCGAATTGCCACTGCATTGCGTGGCAGTGCACGTCGCAATGTTGAATATTCACGAAACGTGTGTCCGCAATGTTAAGTAAATTCCCCCTCCCTCCCCCACCCCCTCCTCCATGAATCGCACTTAGCCCGAAAGCATCTGGCGTAATTTATTTCGATCACGATATCGCGATCGCGATCGCCGGCGCGTATTTATCATAGAACTCGCCGCATTCTAAACATTCGCGTATACGAAGATCCGCGTACGAGCACGTTGCGTATTAATCATAGAATTTTTTTAAGGGTGAAATGGCGCGGCTGCAACGGACGGCAATCCAATTAATCCGCGCGGTAACGTCGTCCTTAAACCGACGATATCCGACGAACGTACGGGGTGTACCAGAAATCGCGCACTCGCGGCCGGATCCGCGAAGATCCGCCCGAAATCGCCGGCGCAGTCCGCGAGCGATACATTCGATAATCGCGAGTATAAACGGCCGGCGAATCCATCTATTAATAATACGGGGAGAGACATTTATAAGCAGCGCGATCAATGATGGCGGCGTCCACAATGACTTATTTTTGCGTCACGCGCTGTCGACCCTTCGCTCTCGTGTCCGCGAAGGATGATGAAGGGGCTCTTTGAGGAAACGGGGTAAAAATGGCGCGGTAACGTTGGCATCGACATAAAAAAAGAAAGGGAAAAAAATGAAAATTTCGGCAAAGAATGAACGTGAACTTCGAAGAACGAGTTTACGCAAGTGTAGACTAATTTAATATTTAAACGCTACCTTTATTGCGACTGAAATGTGATTTTAATGACTAAGATAACATTATTATTTAAAAACTTTTTTCAATGTTTCCAGTCAAAATAAAGTTAGGTTTAATTACCATTAATTTATGATTACTTACTTAATATACATTTTGTAAAAATTACAACAATAATAGATTCATATTGCCTTCTATGTACGAATTAAAAAAATAATTTTGAAAATTTCGTATCACGTTTAAATCTCCGAATCTTTTGAGGATTGTAGACAATTTAAAGACATGTTGTATTTATTATTCGTAATAGTTATTCAATATCCTAAATATTTATATTATATTTGCTTATTTTATATTTATGCTTATTTATTTCACGTCTAATTTTCATTTTATATATTTACAAAGTATTTAATATATATTTATTTATTGCTATTACTCTATTAGTTGTGTAGAGCTTTATGTAACAAATAATAAATACTTAATAGTATAATATAAGTACTTAAATATAAAATAGGTACGTAATTATAGTATAAGTACTTAAATCGTATTACACATCCAAGTACATATTAAGTACTTGGATGTATTTGGATGTAATAGGCATAATAAGTACTTGTTATTTATTATTCTTAGTAGTTACTAGTACTTATTACTATAAGTACTTATTATTCTTATTACTTATATAAAACATACAACAAAAAAATATATAAATATGCTCCGATATTTTTTACCTATCATATTTTACATAAGAAAACCACAAGAAGTTTACGAGTTTAAAGCTACTGAATCGAAAACCACGTTTAAAATTTCTTTCAAAATTTAAAAGCATATATAAACATTTTCTTAAATCCCATTATTTTATTGCTAATTTTTCTAATCTAGAAAACAATCTACCTAAATAGGAAAGGATCATTTTTTAAAATTATTGGAAATACGCGAGACGATCGAAGGCATTTCATTGCAAGGGCGAGTCTCGTGCAGGGGGGACGCGGGGGATTGAATCCAATTTCCCGTGACGGTTAGCGTGACTGTCACGCGTGTATTCAGAATTTACTGTGCGATCGAACGGGACAGGGTCGGAACTGTCCAAGTTACATTTATAGCGTTTACGCGCGTGCCACGTGTGCGCCATGTAAACCCGACATTCAGCTAAACGGGCGCGATTCGAGCGCCCTTTAATGCATTCCGTGCGAGAGAGCGAAACCGTACACGGTAAAAAAATGAGGGCGCCGTTGAGTTTGTTGCACTTGTCGCACGTGTGAGATGTACATAATGCGTAAGTCTTATGTCTCTTAAATTATTGATGCGAAGTCTCTCTCTCTCTCTCTCGCTTACAGCAGAGTTTCCAAGCGATTTCTAAAGTTACAGTTCGGCACGATGCTATACCTATAGAATTACATTTTTTTTATGAACAATCTGTATGAACATTTTATTACACATGTTGCATATAATAAAGAGGATTTTCTTATTTATTTTAAATTCAAAAATGCATATTACATCTCGGGAGTCAAGTTTGCGTGAATAATTAATTAAGAAAGCGAGCTATCCAATAGATTCTGGACTCTTTATACGATCCCCAAGAAACTTAACTGCATTATAAAAAGAGGTAAATATAAGCTTGATCATTTAAAGCATACACATCTTGTATACAAGCTTCAATGTACTCAATGTGAGTCCATATATATTGGACAGACAAAAAGACATGTCGGAACCCGTATGAAGGAACATCAACTCGATATTACTAAGCATATTATCAATCATTTTGTTATTAGCCAGCATAGAATATCTTATGGACATGATTTTAATTGGTTGGAACCCGAGATATTACATAAAGAGACAAGTACAAAAAAGCGAGAGATTGCCGAAGCATTCTTCATTAAAAAGCATGAACATACCATCAATTTACAAAATGACACAGCGAATTTTACTCCTATTTATGACAAGATTGTTAGATCCACATAATTTTCACAATGTTACTTTTAGTTGACTTTGTTTATATGACTGTTATGTATTTATTATTTTATTTTATTATTTTATCCTTCAACTTAGTTAACATTAATAACATTTTTTAATAACATTTTTCGACTCGCACTGACGGTTTCTCCGCTTGGTGTTATAATTTATATTGTATCATGTTTCTAATTTATTTGCACTTTCGCATGTGTGTTTTATCTTTTATTACGTATACTTTCTGTAAGTCTTATTACATCTGTTGCTTTCGATGTGTTGCACGTATCGTTGTTGTCGACTATCTAATTTATTTATTTGCTTTTGTACTTGGACACATATGTCATAGATCCAAAGTTTTATTGTATTAATGTATTAACGCACTTGAGAAGGACCGAAACCTACGGTCGAAATGTAGTGCATCATTAAATATATCTGGCCAGTCCGGTCGAATCGAATTATAGTTGTTTGCTTCTATCCAATAACGTTTAATTGAGAAAAATTGTTTTTATTAGAACCTTCACGCACCTGATATATTTCCAATATAAATTTTTTTGTTTATGTTTTTTACATACCGATAGCGTATAGAAAAAAGAATCATTGATCCTTACTCTTGAAGTTCAGTCTCTTATCGAATGCTCGAAGAGCACTTCAGCGTGTAATCCGCGTAATATCTAAATAATCAAGCGTCAAATTAACGATCTGTTTTGTGAAATTTCTTGTGCTTCCAGGAGAGCTTCCAAGCAATTTCCGAAGTTACAGTCTGGCACGATGTTACCCACAAAATTACATTTTTTATGAACAATCTATATGAACATTTTATCATACACGTGGTATACAAAATGAAGAGGTTTTTCTTAATTATTTTAAATTCAAAAATGTATACTATATCTCGGGAGTCGATAGTTTGATTGAATACTTAAAAAAGCGAGCTATCCAATGACGTCTAATTCAGAAAAATTGTTTTTATTAGAATCTTTTCACGTAGCTGATATATTTCCAATCTAAATTTCTTTGTTTTTTACTATAACGTATAAAAAAATCATTGATCCTTGTTTTTAAAATTCAGTCTCTCATCGAATGTTTGAAGAGCGCTCCAGCTTACTTGCGTAATATCTTAACAATCAAACGTCAAGTAAACGGTTTGTTTTGTGAAGTCTCTTGCACTTTCAAGAGAGTTTCTGAGCAATTTCTAAAGTTACAGTCTAATACGACGCTACCCACAGAATTACATTTTTTATAAACAATCTGTATGAATATTTTATCTGCGTATGGCATGAAGAAGATTTTCTTAATTGTTTTAGATTTAAAAAAGCATATTATATATCTCGCGATAGCTTGATTGAATAATTTATTGAGAAATCGAGCTATTCAATGACGTTTAAGTGAGAAAAATTATTTTTATTAAAATATATAAGGACTCTCGAGATTAAAATAAAGGTATAAAAATTAGGCAAATGAGAGTACAGCGCGGAACTCAGTGCGCAAAGAATTAAAACGAAACTTTGTCCATTCTTAAAATTATAAATATATTAGTCGTCGTACGTTTCGACCACATTTGGAGCCATCTTCAGCAATGTAAGAATTCGGAAAGATGAATCTCACGCTCACGAACGCAAAAATTATTTTATTAGAATCTTTTCACGTAGCTGATATATTTCCAATAAAAATTTTTTTGTTTTTTACATACCATAACATATAAAAAAAATCATTGATCCTTGTTTTTAAAATTCAGTCTCTCATCGAATGTTTGAAGAGCGCTCCAGCTTATTTGCGTAATATCTTAACAATCAAAGGTCAAGTAAACGATTTGTTTCGTGAAGTCTCTTGCACTTTCTTCAAGAGAGTTTCTGCGCAATTTCTAAAGTTACTTTCTGATACGATGCTATCCACAGAGTTACATTTTATATAAACAATAAGTAAAACAAGTGTACGAATATTTTATCATACAAGTGGTATACCACGAAGAGGATTTTAAAAATTATCTTATTGTTAAATTCAAAAGTGCATATTATATCAAGCTCTTGATTGAATAATTTATTAAGAAATCGCGCTACTCAATGACGTTTAATTGAGAAAAATTATTTTAAAATCTTTTCACGTAACTGGCATATTTTGAATATACAATTTTTTGTTTTTTACATACTACAACGTATAAAAAAATTATTAATCCTTGCTCTTAAAATTCAATATCTTATCGAATATATTCGAAGAGTGCTCCAGCTTGTCATCTGCGTAATGTTTTAATAATCAAATGTCAAATAAACGATCTGTTTTGCAAGTACGCAGATTATAGGTAGTTTAAGCTATTCGTGACACAACTTTCTTTCTATATAGGATGAGAAGTAATAGGCACGTTGGATAAGCAGAACGACATTCCTTGTTGAAAACGTTGGTTATTTCTCTCAAAGCTGAGAATCAGGTATCTCACGGTAATCCAAGTTCCCTTCGAATGAAGATTCTACAAAATTGAAGACCACTCGCTAATTAACTGTGGAATAAACTTTTCTCATCGATCCCCGGAGCGTGCGACTAGCCGAGCAGAAGCTCTTTTTCCTTTAATCGCTCACGGAGGTCAAGCACTACTCGAGCACCGCGACGTTTTCGTTAATGGAAAGCTATTTTTGTCATCGACGAGGAAGATCGCCTACACCACGTGCGCTACCAAACGCTTCCGTCACCCCACAATTCGTTGGCGATATGGCTCTCCCACTCTCTCTATCTCTTCTTTTTTCAACGAGCCGCTCTTACGTCGTTCTCTCACTTACGTTCACGTGGCACGTGCTCATATGCTCGAAGGGAACGAGGGAACGAACGAGCGAGCGAGCGAGCGAGCGTCGCGACGCCCCGGATAAGCGAAAGAAAGTGCCGTCGCGTGTCGGCCTCCGCAAATACGTGCATACGCCGCGGCCGTCGTCGTTATTAGTTATTAACGCGACCGAGCGACCGCTTTTTTCCACGAGGGTGTGCTCACGCAGCACGTCACCACCGGGGATCGATCTTCGGCCACGAGGTCGAGGGCTGAAAAGTGTTACGAGAAAGAGAGAGAGAGAGAGAAAGAGAGGGGGGGCGGCAGGAAGGGGAAGAGGGGATTGTGCACAGGCTCTACCTTCTTCTTCTTGGTCGAAGCCGAGCCGAGGAACCGCCCTTAACCCTATCAAATTTTTAACGGACCGCCGAGTCGCGTCAGCGGCTTTTCCGAAGATCGACCGAATGGCGGGATCGATGAGGCACGAGAACGCTAAGGAGAACAATAGAACAATATGCTTCATGTAAATAAATAAAAGACGTCAGAAAAATATCCGAAAAACTGTCAAGTGTCCGAATGAGACTATTCTTCAGGCGTCCTTGCACATTCTTCAAACGTTCTTACGTGGGTGTGTTTTTGTGCGCGTGTACGTGTTTGTTTTAACTAGTTTCAGAGCTTGGATATTGTACGAGCTAGTATTACGTCTTCAGGGAGTAGGGTAATCTCGCCCCCTGGAATAGGTTATTAGTGGCGTCAGAGCTGACGCAATGTTTTTCAAGGCAAGTGCCGTCCGCCAACCTCGAATCTTGGGGCATTAGGATTGATAGGAGTTGCGATGACAATAGGCTACGTGACGTCACAACGTTTTTACATGCTAACGTAACTCCTCAATAATATTACGAGATGGTTTATTTTTCTTGAATCACGACAACCAGGATTTTCTCCAGGACTTTATGCGCCTCGATTTTATTGTAGGGAAACATTAGAATTTATCTTTATGCTGTGTTCTGTATTGAATTAAGTATATTTACAGAACTGAAATTTCAATATCGTGTCCTTTAAAAGAAACAGTTAGTCGTTGGTAATAGTTATGAGTCTTCGTCAAAGAATACATTTACCCCACATTTACCCCGTTTACTCCGATAAGCTCTATGTCTCTAGAGTCGGCATGTCACAATCTCAGCTTCTAGAGGCGATTATTGCCAATGACAATATTTTTCAAGGCAACACCTGATGCTAGCCCAAGCCAATTACCGCGTAAGCCCGACTCCGAGTATGTTTTTATTATCGGGTACCTCGACAATAAGGGCTCCCGACATCAGAAGAAGCTAATCTCAACGGAATTTTGCTAAAGGTCTCTCAACTTTGCCATTAAAAAAATCGCTCCGTCGAGCCTCGTCGGTCTTCTTTCGGATTACTGCGCAAATATCGCGATATCACGGTTACCTAAACGTCGCGAACATCCCCGAACGCGAGTCTCATATTTTTTTCAGGGTCAGGACTAATCTTATCCTAATAAGCGGGGGGGGGGGGGAGAGGTGGCTTATATTAGGGGCCAATATTTTTCAAGGCGATACTCTTGCTGCTCGCGACCTCGTCCTCGGCAATGGGCCGATTGCAAACGCGAATCGTCGCGTTTACACATTTTCGCGGAATCGGGATATCGTGATCGCGTTCTCCGGAAGAACGGGCGCCGCGACTAGCGACTCGATTTGCCAAGTATCCACGATGGAAAAAGGGAGAGAGGGGGAGAGAAAGAGAGAGAGAGAGAGAGAAAGGGAGCGGGACGGACAACGCGGGTTGCCATTTCGAGGTCTGATCGGCACGACATCTCCGTAGTGCCGCGAACGCGTATCGCGAGTACGCAGTTCGCGAGCAGGCAGTTCGGGATGGTTTCAAAGATGGCTAGTTCTTTGCGTTGTATTTCTCTGCCGCGACATACACGGAAGCTCGAGACGAGTAGAAACAAAGACAAAGATAGATAAAGAGAAAGAGAGATAAAGAGATAGAGAGAGACAGAGAGAAAGAAAGAGAGAGAGAAAGAGAGACAGAGAGAGAGGGTGAGAGAGAAGAGGTGGACCGATCGAAGGGACTCACGTCTCTCATCTCGCGGCCGCGGCGACGTGCTCACGTGCGAGCGTCGTCGTTCCAGCGAGTCCGGCACCGACGACGACGACGATGATGACGGACAACGGGCACGATAGTGCGACGCGCAATACACCACTCGTTGCTGCTGCTGTTACTGCTGCTGCTGCTGCAGTCGCGCACGACGGTCGATGCGCCTGGCGCATCGCCCCAACAACCACGGCACGAAGCTCACGACTGGCTCGCTGCTCACGAGCGAGCGCCAGCCAGGGGTTGGCTTGGAGTTCACCGGCTCGTCGGGGAGTTGGGGTGGCAGGGGTAGAAGGTGGAAGAGGGTGAATCGGGGTAGCGACGGACGCCGCGACGCCTGCTGGCGTCCGCGGGAAGCCACCCCCGAGCAAGCGCGATAGGGCGACGGCGCTTGATTGGTGTCTGCCCCGCCGGCGACGGGGTTGCGAGGGGGTTGTGTTGTTTCGGTACCGGTGCGGCATTGGTGACTCGGGGGGTTCGTCCTGCTGGTCTTTTTTAAAGAGGGGAGCAGCGGTACCGCGTAATCAACGAGTTTTCAAGCTCTTTTTCAAGCTCCGTGTTCTATATTCCGCATTAATTTTACTATCAAGTTTCCATATATCAGTTTTTTCCTAAAGTATATCATTTCTAATTCTGGAGTTCTCTGAGAATGAGGCTATACCTTGGACTCTTCAACGTTACATTTTTTTTTAATTAAAAAAGTAATATTGAAGAGTTTAAGGAACAACTTTTCACTCATAATAAAATTCCAGGATTGAAATAATAATGTACTTTAGGAAAAAGGGGATATCGAAATTCAAAAAGAAAACTAAAATAAAAAAACAATTTCAGTATATTTATGCCTATCCCTCACATATTTATTTCTCCATTTCATTATTATTATTTATTGTTGATGCTAATATTATTTATATGTATTTCTTATTAATTGAAAGATATAATTAAATTTTTTAATTAAATACTGATCGATATCGTTGGTCCGCCGAATATGATGTTAACCCGTAAGCACGCGGTATTAAACTGACCCAGACGAAAACTATAAATTTACTAACTAAAATGTTACATAAAGAAATATTTTAAAAAATATAGATTTCTTTTAATTTCTAATGCTTGAAATTTATTATTTTATATTTAAAACATGTCTCCGTTTATTGTGGCGAAGAAAACATCCACCGCGGTAAGGGAGGCGCTACTGAAGCAAAACAAATATGGCCGCCGCAAATGTACAAACAGCAGCAGTGACAAGTATATTAAATCATAAAAATGAGACTTTTGTAAAGAAAAGATGATGTCAGTACGACTAGACACACTCTGTGATTACACAAAAGCTACGATTTCATGAAGGAATATGATCGAAGGCCAGAATGTTATAAAATTCCGGCATGATTATTATGTGCGGTGTAACTATAAAGAGTCAAGAAAAAATAGATTTATATTCCTTATATTACAAACAAGTGCCTTGACATCAGAGCCTCATGTGATTACTAGAACATTATTAATTAATTCTTTGAGTAATAATAATAGTGATGAAGAAAGTTTTGTGAGTATTGATAAAATGAATTGCTCTTAATTGCTCTTGCTTTTATGTTTAATTGCCTCAACCATTCAGCACGTTTATTCACAAGCTCCGTATTCCCAAATATATTTATCCTTGAAATTGTACCACTGTTTTGCTTTGGTACTTTGTGAAAACTTAAATCAACATTTTTGTCTCTTCTTGATTCACAATTAGTGACACAACACCGTCCTCTCACAGTCGACTGTCTGTGTTGAGGTGAAAATTCCATTTTTTGCAGAGTAAATACAACACTTTATACACGAGTTCTTATACATACTTATAATTATTATACGAAATACCACGCATATAAACAATATTAAATGTATATTCGCGGCGGCCATTAATGATAGTTCACGCGACCACCACTAGTATCGCATAGAAAATTTTTATGTTGCCAATAATTATAAAAAATAAAAAATTTTGTTTATACATAAAAAATAAATAAATTAAAATATGAGTCAAATTGACTCCCACGCGAGTGTTTACGTCAAAAAAAGTCACGCGAGCACTTACGGATTAAGGATGTCTTCGAGAATAATGAGACACAGGGGACCATATATAACACTGATTTAATTTGAAACGTAATGGCGCATTCGTCACGGCAAAGTAGCAAATATCTAGCACACGTGCCGAACGGCATGGCGAGCAGGAATTCATTTTCGATATCAATTAAGCCCGCCACCAGAATGCATATATCCGAATTCCTCCGGTTTGCCACTTCTGACGTCGTCGGCGCGGCCTTGAGCCACTTCGCGCAAAACCAATCGCGAGACGCGGTATCGCGTGGAACAATCTCGGTATCTGGGTGACTCTTTCCACGGTTAGGACAACACGTCGAGACACGCTTGGCTGAAGGACGGAAAAGAAGCGGCTTTAAATTATCCGTGGCTAAAGATAGGTCGTTTCATTTTAAATTTTGCGACCAGAACCACCTATTTGAAGAAACTTGTTCGTTGGTTAAATGAAATGAAGTGTTGTTTGAAAAAATTCTCGAGAAAATATCAGAAAAATGTGAACTCATAGAAAATTCCTGTCCGAAAAATCGTAGATGTAGATTTGGACATAGAAACGAAGATGGAAACAGAGATCTTTTAAGACTTGAAGACAGAAATATTAAAGTGAGATGAGCGAATACGTTTACTAGATACTTTGGGTTTTATCTGTCTATGAATATCTACTGTCGAAAAAATTTTCGAGAAAATGTCAGAAAAAAGTTGACTCGTAGAAAATTCCTGTCCGAGGAATCGTATAGATAGACGTGGACCTGAACATAAAAACGTAGATGGAGACAGAGATCTTTTAAAGTCGAAGACAGAGATAAATTTCATTTCGATAATTTACTTTATAATTTTGCGTTTCCATAACACTTGACTTTTGAAGCAAACAAAAACACGATTATTCACCTGGATCTCTCGCTGTTCTACTTTATTCGAGGAACAGACTCCTGGATCGGCTGACTACCTCGATAAATCTTTGTCGAGCTGGAACGACAGCAATCCGACTATGTGCCTTCCACTTCATTCTCCACTCAATCACGCCCTTGAATATCGCAAGGAGCTATTGGATGACTTGGTACAAATCCTTGCTGTCAAGACGGAACGGAACAGCTTTCTTCTTCGCTGATGCGTTTGAATGATCGCGAACCGCCGGACGAAACCATTAGCCCTGTTTAACCTCAGATAGAGTCTTACCTACCTGCAAGTCCGAGTGTTCGAGCTCCTTGACGGGGAGATCAACAGGTTCGCGTGCCGGATATGCCGACACACGGCGGAAGTCCACTCGTCAGCCACGTGAAATCGTTCCGCGTGATACCGATCAGTTCGACCCTTTCACCCGATGAAAACCGCGTAAGACTCGCGGCGATCCTCCGTCCCTTTCTCCCTCTATTTTAGGATCGTTATCGCGATCTAAGATAACACACGATTCACGCGATGCGAATCTTTAAACCACCTCTCGAGTGGTCAACGATCTTCAGATCTCCGTAGCTTCACCCCTTAACTCTTTAAGGTCTAATGTACATAATTATATACATTCACTTTGAGTTCTTCCCAAATGTTTTGTATTGATAAAGTAGTGTGTTTCTGTCGGTATAATACTCCTGATCCGCTTTATATGAAGCTAGATTCTCTATCTTAATTCGTAAAACAATGATGTTCTCGCTAAACAAGCCACTATCGTTCGTTGATCGTAAATTTTACTCAAACCGGAATCGATGCCTGGACCTTAAAGGGTTGAACGCGTGACTCTATTCACCACCGTTCTTAGAACGCAACTTCTCTTCTGGCGAACATATCGCAGTTTTTAAAAGGGGGGCAAAGGGCATCTCGAAAGTATCTATTATTTTACGGAATGAAAATAAAGGGAGAGCTGAAAACTCCTATCGGAGGACTCTCCTACCTGCACGATCGTAAACGAGTCATAAAAAAAGGGGGCAGGAGAGGACAGGAATCGACGGGGCGTCGACAAATCACGGTGGCTTTACGACCGTGAGGGATTGTCGAGGTGAACGGAGATAAAAACGTTACACGTAAAAGTGTAGGCCATCTATTCTCACTTTTGTCAGGTCGTACTACATACATACAGCGCTTTGCTTCTCGTCGACGGCTTCTCCCTATTTTCCGAGACCGTCTACGCGTACACGTGAGGAGAATACACAGCTATTTAGACAAACGAATTGGGGGAGGGAGTGGAGGGGGGAGGGGGGCGGGAGAGGAGGAAAAATCGACGAGGAGATAAGTACAAAAATTATGTAAGGCTACTCGGGGGAAACCTTATTCGAAACCTAAACAATATAATCGTCGGGATGCTCGACCACGTTGGTTTTCGCTCCTCCTCCTATCCCTTCGGCCGCACGAGCGGTTTGCGCGAGTGTTCGCGAAGCTCCGGTGAAAAAGATGTATCAACGTGAAAAAAAGAAGCCGAGCGACCGACGCGACGGGGTTGGAATGGCTCTCGGTTAGTTGATTAGCACGCGGGTTTCGATTCCGACGACCGAGGTTTGCCGGCAAAAACCACCGGGCAAGCCCACTTTTTTTCTCCCCCCCTCAACGAGTGAGTCGTCCATTATTTAGCGCTCGCTTTGCTAATGGAGTATCGATTGACACCACGAATACCCCTCCCGGGCGTGCGACCGTGGGTGAAAAACTTGGTCCACTTCTTTTGGATTTCCGGAATTTAATCGCCGGAAACGTACGCTCTCTCGGACCAAGTCGGGCAACACATAATTTTAGTATTTTCTGATTTAATTTCTTTAATGATCGAGTATTGACGCTATTAATTATTAATATTAACATAATCATGGTACTTTTAATATAATTGAAACGAATTTATTTTGTTGTCTCGTTAACATACGAATGTAATTAAAAATCGATGGCCAGTACGAGGAACGCGGTCGTACGTGCGACGAATTAAGATTTTAATTTTCCATTATAATTAAATTTTCAAATTAAACATACTACACAAAGCTAAATAAGAAGAGAATTACAAACTAAAGCGGAGGATTACATTAAAATTCGGAGCAGAGAAAATCACGAAACGATCAAAAGCAAGCGTTAAACAAAGAGTCATTGTATCGTTAGAGGGCCATTGTATCACGTCATTGTATAGATAGGAGGAGGGAATCATTAACAATGACAGTTCAATAAAGGTAATGACCTCAACGATTACTCAGTTCATCATAGGCCACTAACTGAAGATAATCTGAACAGAGATCAAAACCGATTTTGAAGTATTATATTACAAAGATTTATTTTTTTCAATTTTAATTTATTGCACATACAACCGCGCTCCTCGTACTGACCATCGATTTTTAATTACGTTTTAATTTACTTTTGTTACACGTCTACATAAGTATTTGCAAGTTTTGGACGCTGTTTCGAACGTTCAATCGTTAATTCATTAAAAAAATTCACATTATATGTTCAACTATATTTAATCTTGAAGAACACCGATTGAGAGTCTCCATTTAAAATTTTTTAAATACGTTAATTCTTCGTTTTTATTTACATATATTTAAGAAAGCAAATTATTCTTAACACGATATTTCCAAGAGAAAATAATTTCGATGTACATATGTTACAATTGTAAGAAACACGTTAACGTTTCTTCGCGCTTACGCTAAATTCGTCTAGTTAAAGAAAAAGTAATTGGCAATTTAATTGTTCCTCTACTAATTGTTTCCCCACGCTGAAATAATATCGAAATATGTCATTTTGTGATATACATTGCGCTTCTTCCAAGATCTCTCTATGGCAGTGGAGAAAGACGGACTTGTCTGACTATTACGGCTAAACCGGATCTGCTAGCTCCGTTTCGACTCGGTGAACGCCCAGTCCAAACGAAATATTTCGCGATAAAACGTCTCTTCCGCACGTTTCCCCGGCTTTTCCATAACGATAGAAAAATACAGACTTGTCCGATCATCGCAGTCGGCCCGTCCATTCTTATCGCGCCGCTGGGCGGCGCGATAAAACCAGATATCTCGTAAGCCTTCTTGGAAATTTTCCCCCAGCCTGATATCGGAAAAAGTGGGCTTGTCCGATCGTCGCGGGCCGAAATTCGTCCTCTATACTTCGTCGCAGTGTAAGTCGAAGAAAGAAAAATGGGAGAGATTCCTTTATCACAGAATTGTTCCTTGCCCTCGCAACAATTCATCGGACGAATTCGCGATTTTTTTTTTTTTTTTTTGAAGGACGAATATCAACGAGGCAGTTCTGATCTCGGATCCCGCTTTCCGGAGTACACGAGAGGGAACAGCGACAATAATTGACAGTTTCCGGCGGGGCAACCCACCCCCCCTCGCATGGGGGGCGCTCCCCCCGCTTGGTCGAGTCTACCGCGCTACACAATTACAATTATTTACAAAAAATCACAACGACCCTTTACGGCTCGAGTCGCCTGTCCCGCTATTTCTCTATAATCTCGTTAACGTCCGCGAAACATGTGTATCGTTTATTGTACATACACGCACACGTGCGAGGTGCCATCGCCTAGGTGCCCGTAACTTTATCGCCGTAACATTTAGCGCTCAACGCGGCTGTCTCGCAACGAACGAAGAAATCTCCGTGCATTATTTCCACACGATTATCGTTTCATAACGTCGTCGAGCGTAATCATTAACCTCGGACAAATAATCAGTCGCGAGTGAGAGAGCACGCTGAAAAAACACGGCTCCCTCGTGACGAGCAGGAGAAAGTAAAAATCTTAACTTCATTTTTGCACAATTACGATCCTATAATATCATCGCGATATCATCCTATAATATTCTATAATTTACATCGGGCGGATATCACTCGATCGGCCGTACCCACACAGCATGCATATCCAAAAGACGTTCAGAAGATATCCCGTGGATATCCTATCGCTTAAAGGTCTTCGGGATATCTTCTAGACGTCTTTTGGATATGTATACTGTATAGGTAATTTAGCGCTAAACGTGGCCACCTGTTTCTCACGACATGAAAAAGGACGCGACATTTGTAAATCTCCAATCATCCTAATCGTATCAATGATCTCCATGTCTTTTGATCTTTTCAGAGCGAATTAGGCGAATGAAAGCGGTCGCATGTATTTAACATTGTAGATGTCTTAACGACCGCGCCTGAGCGGCAGGAATACGGGCACTTGTTTGCGTCGTGGCGGACGTTCGATAAGAACCTCGCGTGTGTGACTCACGCTAAACGCGCGGCTAGAATAATGCTAGAACAGCTCGCTCGGTTGCGCAACTATGCCGAGCTCGCTGTCTCTGAATACTGTACGAGTCGTATGTATACGTGCGTACGTGCGTGTGTGCGTGCGTGCGTGCGCTCGTGCGTGTGCGATATGTGCGTGGGTCCACGCACTTCCGGTCGTGCGAACGACCGCGCTTAATCATACCACGGCTCGTCGCTCGTCGCATCATTCGCGTAGCGTCGAAAAGGCGAAGCGGCCGGGTTGTCATGGTAAACCTTAATAAACAAATTAATTAACGCGAGTACGGCGAGAGATTTCGCCCTCTTTGCTCTTCAACTTCGATTCGCGCGTGAGAGAGAGAAAGAGAGAGAGCGCGCGCGCGAGGATGCGCGATCGATTGCGGTAATTGTGATGCCTGATATTGTGATGGTCGTTTCTTCAGTGACGTCACTGAAGCTATTAAATAGGTAGTCATCGTTTTTAAATTACAATGGAATATTGTAATGGCGAACCGGATATTAAGTTGCAATATTCTAATATAATGATATGTATTGTTGTGATTATGTTATTAGTACTGTTAATATTACTAACCAGCAACGGGATATTAATAATGCTAATTAGTAATATTAACATTACCAATTATTATGAATAGTATCAATAAAGATACTATTAACATTAGTATTATTTGTAATACTAAATGTTTATAAATTTGGCGTAATACTGCAACTTAATATCTGGTTCTGGCGGTTGCTGACGTACGCTCCAACATCGCATTTGTCTCCTATCGCAATTATACCGATCGACTCCACTTTGCTCTCTTTCACCAAGAACTCATCAGCACTCTAGTTAATTTCACGTCCAAAGTTCATGTAACTGCCCTAGAACTGTCCCGCTTACGTCAACGGGAGACTTCGGAGATCCTCTTGTTCCGGACGCTCGGCGGTTTCAGGACTACCTTTTGTGATTGTGACCGTTGCCCTTGCTCCTGGGACTGTCCGAGGTCACGTCGTTGGGCTCCCTCCTCTGTCTCAGGATGAAATTGAGATTGTGCGCGGTATTTACAGCGTAGTAGACGTTGGCCGAGTTGGGCAGCACCATCTCGCGATCGGGTAGCACCTGGGCTAGAGTGTACTGATCGGGACTGCCCTCGAGGCAGAGCTTTAGCATGGCATTCCGGATAACCTGCGGCGTCCGCTCATTGTTTGATAGCATTATCGACTTGTACAGCACCACGCCTTCCGTCTCCACGTTGTCCGTCTCCATGGTAACCTTGATGATGTAGAAGTCTGGCGAGCTCTTGTGCGAATGGCTGGGACTGGACAGTCCGGCGAGATTGGGAGTGCTACCGTTGGTCGCTACGGCACCTGTCGGAGGTGCTAAGCGAGTCTGATGATTGCCACCCCCGCCGGAGCTCAGAGACACGTCCAGGGACGGTAGAGACGAGCTCGAGGACGAGCTGGACATCTGCGACGGTGAAGTTCGTCGGTCCAGCGAGTTGTGCGGTGAGCTCGGGAGGGAGTCGAGGTCGCAGTAAAACTGCGAGCTGCTCGAACTGGACGTTGAGGCAATTGAATCGTTTTTCCGGTGACCCTGATGACCCTGTAAGACAAGTCCCAAGATTTAATTCTCGTTTAGATTCGATTAGGCAATCGAAGATAGATGTTTGTAATAAAATATGTGATCCATCTAAAAAATATTCGAAGTATATATGATTATCTAATATTATCGTTTAACATACTTGTTTTGTATAACGTTATTAAAGAAATTTCGACAGTCAGATTAGATAGTTTTAAGAAACTTCGCGATTAGATTAGAATATATTTCTTATTAGATATAAAAAATGCTGACCTGTTTCTTCTTGCCGCGGTTGTTGAGGGTGTTCCCTGGTGCTGGCTCGATCTGGCAGCTGAGTTTGTACGCTTCCCGATCGTCCAGCACCACCACCGAATGAAACCAGCGATCGAACACGGGGTCCATACTGAAATTATACGCGTTCGCCGCGCCCTGCAGGAGCCTTATCCTGGCGAGCACCTCGAACTCCTTCCGTCTCTTGTCGAAGTTGATGAGACCGTCGGATATCGCATCCGGTATCGCCGTATCAATCATGGTGAGGTCAGTCAGGAAGGTACCTAGATACGGTATCGTGCCGTAGCTAATATTCTAAAAACAAATTTTAGGAAAATTCACGATTAGAGAAGTGCAAGTTTAAGAGAAAAAAATAATACCGCAGAGAGAATACAATATATTCGCCTATATACTGGTTTCTATTATCTAATTTATAAAGTATCTAAAAAGTATTTCAAAAATATTATTCGCGAATCGATACTAAATACAACTTAAGTTCGTTGTTCAATATAATATAAATTTATAATTAATTTTAGAACGTTTTATGTATATATACTCAATGTCGCAGTTCGTAACGAGAACTTTATAATTAAAGTTCTCGTTAAAATATTAAAGCAATTTTCCAATTAATTCAGGCATCACCGATGTGGGATAAAGTTAAAACTTAAAAGAAATTCTTAAAACGAAATGTCAGATATGTTAATATTTCGCTATACAATCCAGATACGAGCTAACTGTCTTCTTTATACGAATCGTCGCTACCACGGTTTTTTTACGTAACGCGATTTGAATGTCTATTCGAGCTTCTCAGACAGCTGAGAAAAAAAGTTCGTGAGGTCTCACAAAAGAAAGCTATGTTATCGCACTTACGCCTGCGTGAGTATTCTGTTTCTGAAAGAGCTTCTGCAGATGCCTGTCGCTTCTGCCGGCGGTGTCGGCGAACTTGGCAGTGCCCTCCTTGATGAGTAACTCTCTCTGCGTCCAGGCGTTGTTTTCCTCCGAGAATATCCTCTCGAGCTCGCGGAAGAGCTCGTGCTTCTCCCGGGGCATGCACTGCCAGCACTTCTCCAACCGGTACACCGGATTGCTTTGAAGGCCAGAGACGATCGCCTTCAAGCTACTGAAATTCTTGAGTACTCGCAACTCCTGCGCGACGTCGATCCACGTCTCGAGGATCCTGGCGCGCTCCTGCGACTTGAGCGTCGTGTCCGTCAGGATCGTCGAGATCACTCGCAGGGAGACGGCGTTGAATTGGTTCACAGTCGCCACCACCGTGGCGGCCTCGTGGCTCCTGGAACGATCCTTCCTAGACCATACGGCGCCGAGACACTGATGGGCGACCAGCTTCTTGAACACTTCGGCGTCCATCCGGGTCAGCTGCTCGGCGAAGTGACGGTGGGGCACCTCCGGGAAGATGTAGTTCCCCCAGTGATCCGCCATCGGATCCGGGGAACCGCGCATGGGTAGTCGGCCATTGTCGTACACCATGCAAGAATCTAGAAAAAAGAGAAAACCGGGTTGAAATCTGATTTGATCTAAAATTAATGAAAATTAATTTAGAATTATACGGTAAAATATTAATTTTTATTTCGAAGTTTTTTATAAAATTCTTTTTTATTTCGTACGTTACAATTTTTAAAATATGAATTATTGCAAAATTTCATTTAATCTAGAAGAGTAATTTAATATAAAATTATCATTTAATATATAAAAGAATTTATTTATATTAAATGATAGGTAAAATAGACCAATTTCTGCCTAAAAAGTAAATTATACATGTAATTTTATAATTTTTGAGTCGCTGAATATGATAATACTAGTTTTATTTGTTTAAACTTGTGAGAGGGATCAAAATTCATCTTAAAAAGATCGAAATAAGTCTTTTCCTACAGTAGTATGATTAGTGACGTTTTGTTCCAATTATTTAATCATTTGTATTATAGTTTATTTCTATAACTTTTAAAAAATTATTTAGCAAGGAAAATGTTTTAATGATGGTTTGGCGGAAGGTACAATTCCAGCGTATTTCTAATATGAACGCTCCACAAAGCGTCACATGCGTACTGAGCGGCACGGCCGTCGAGATTATAATATTTAATTTTTAAAGCATTTAATTTTAATGTTTCCTTAGCTTTTAGTAAAAAAAAGTTATAGAAATAAACCATAATACAAATAATTAAAATTTTTTGAACAAAATATCACAAATCATATTACTATCAGAAAAGACTTATTTCGATCCTTTTAAGACTTTATATATAACTTCTTTCTCATAGCTTTAGAAAATACGTAAATAAAACTGATATCGTATTCAACAGCTCAAAAACTATAATTATATGTATAATTTACATTACACTTTTTTTAGGCAGAAATCAGCCTATTTTACCCATCGTTTTTTAACACGTTCACTATTATACAGAGCCAAATACTAGGCACTACCTCTGTGGCTAAAATGTTTTTAATGTATTAATGCCTACACAAATGTGTTGTTTCACGTAGAGATAATAAATATTAAATTTATACCTGCCATTTACTTAAAAAAATATTTACTAAAAAATATCGCGTTATCAGCCGCGAGCAAACACCTTCTACCACGCGATATGACGTGGTCGGCAGTGAACGTGTTAATAATTCCGATGTAAACAGATTTTCTTAAAATTTCTTTTAGGAATGTCCAGAATATTATATTCTATCAACCCTTATTATACTCTATTAACTCTTATTACAAGAACAAGTCATAATTATATCAGGGCGAAAAATTGGCTTTTATTTTTTCAGTTTTTTTCTAAATATTCTCTCTCTCTCTCTCTTTCGTTTAAGTAAAATCATCTCTATTTTTGGGATTATCGTAACTGGATCGGGTTCTCTATCAAGCGAGCCCTGAGTGAAAGGTGAGCCCTGCCCCGGTCGTGGCAGTACAACAACAGAGCCTGTGGACCCTCAATTTATACACGGGAAGCAGACGGCTTTGTGCGATCGCGAGCAGCCTGATTGGCCTTTCACCACCGCTAACATTCAGACTCTCTTTCTATATGTCGAACTCCCGACAGAGTGATTCTTTCGTAACGCTGTTCACGCCGCGATAAAATACACCGTTTAACTTTTTCTGCATTCTGGAAACTCGCGAGATACGTCGAAACGTTTTGCGAGACCTGGATATACAAGATCCGCCCTATCCTTGCTCCAGCTATTATATTTTACTTTTTTGTACAAGTTCGAGGAAAAACTTTCGTAATTTGGGGTTCCTATGGAGGTTGTGTGTGATAACGTGCGACCTTTCTTCTCGATCAATGCATTCGAAACGTAATATTCCAGCGGATGTTTTGCTCGCTTATCGCAGTTCAGCGAAATCGCAATAAATAAAACAAGTCTTCGTGTGGTCGTTACTTGTTACATTCAAATTGCATAAGCAATATATTATTATTATTCGATTCTATTATCAGACTCGCTATTAACCATTAAGATCATCGGATGCTTTTATTGTAAATTCAAACTTTATAAAAACAAGATAATTCCGGATCATATATTTCAACTCCGTTAAATAAAAATCTATTATTTCAAAATTGTACTTTAAATAGATGTGATCTCACAACATATATAGTATCAAAAATAAATTTCTCTTATGTAATGTTATTCTAATTTGAATTATATTAATTTGTGCATTATTAACCACACTGATTCTCATTAGCCCTCTTTTACTTTAATTATTTTAAAAATAAATATATAAAAAAATGAACATTGAAATATGAAGATAAAAAATAAGTCCGTTATAATAATTCCAATTGATATTAAAAATTTATTTGATATTAAATATATTATTTTTGTTAGAACAAATTCACAGTATAATGTCCCTTCGGTTTAACTAAAACGATAAAGTTCATAGCAAAAGTCGCATTATCATCTTCCTCGTTCCTCGTATTTGAATTTCCCACGGTGTCTTATCAATTGTACGATTCTTCGTGTTTAAAGTTCACGCGGGTGAGACGACGTGAAATAACTCACTCGCCGAAGAAATAACGTTACCTATCTGATCCTCCCGCTGGAATCGATGCAGTCGGTGCTTGGCCTTAAGCTCGAGCTCGGAGCCGACGAGGCGCTGCTGCGTGAACTCGAGGAGCCTGGCGAGCAGGGGATGGTTGGGGGGTGACTTCCAGTCGCCCGGGTAAGCGTCCAGCCAGACGTGCAGGGCCTGGACCAGGGTCTTGCGGTGCTGCTCGCAGCCGGCGCTCCCGTCCAGGGCGTCGTATCGCGCGAGCAGCAGCTCGAGGACGTCACGCGGGCTGGTGAATGCCCGATATGTCGCCAGGAAGATGTTTATGTAGGTGGACTCCAGCTCGCCGTCGTCGTTCGCCAGGCTCTCGACCAGCCGCTGCACCGTGCCGGCCTTCAAGAAGCGCACCCTCACCGTCTCCCATTCCAAGTGCGAGATCTCGTCGTCAGAATCCTGGCAAGTTCCAATAAGCGCATTACTTAAATATTAAAGCTTTGCGCGCCAGGCTTCTTTAAATAAAAGTCTGCAAATAAAGACTTTTAAATAAAAACACGATTAAGACGAAAATTTGCTATTACTATTAAAATCTCTAAATTCTTGACGAGAGACATCATGATTTTCGAATTAAAAAACTGCGGAAAACGTTGGTAAAAATTGCTAAACGCTAAAAATCTTGGTTAAAAATATTTCAATCATGCTCACCGATGCTGAGAGACTTCTTGTGGGCCGGTGGTATCGGACCTTCTTCAGGTATACCGTGTATATGACGCCGTCGCCCCTTTCCTCGCCCCATAAACGCCACGTGGGCTGCAAAGCAGAAAATCGAATGTCGAACTTAGTCGTGAATGTCCGTATTAATAGATGCTGTAGGCCGTATAACGAAACCGATAACGAAGGACCGCGCACTAGGGGATGATTTAAGCTCCTAATTTCACGGCGGAGTGTTCGCCTACCCCCTGTCGCGAGCTAATAAACTCGCCGTAACAAATAAACGGTATAGCTTGTGATAAAAAAAGATGATTCTATTTTTGTGTCTATAATTGATTTATTTTTTATGACAAGTGGGATTGACAAGCATTTAGTTGCTTTACTGAATTATTATTTTATATAAGTTTAGTTGGAAGGGGGAAATAAAATGTTGCATGAATATGATAATCGCGTTGCTGCATTAATTAACATATTATTACTTTGCGTTAATTATTGAAATTAATTGCTGTAATTAATTTTTACACATCTTTATTTTTGTACTGACCACGAAATCATCCTCCAGGCTGCGTTTTCATACGCTATTCTAAATATGAAAATTGGACAGACGACGTGCCTTATTGTTGCCAATCAATTTTCTTTAAAAACTTTCTTTATCAAAATAGAGATGTACTTACGTCTAAAAAAATTACACGTGCTAATGTAGGGATTTCTGGCAGAGTACTTCGAAATATTCGCATCAAACCATGAAAATGTGATACGATAACGCAATCTGTTCTTTCCAAAATTTAATTAGAGACATAATTACGGAGTTTCTTTGTTTTTTGAAACTTGATGCACGCATCGCGAAGTACTCTGCAAAATCATTGCGAAAAGATTGTGTAAGGATCAGAACAAAGTGGCGGGAATGAAATAAGCGTCTATAGTCAGTGATTGATGTTTAATAAACGAAATAATTGTCACAAAAACAAGAAGAATTTTAAATCTATCTGCTAACTTCCTTAATTTTTAATTTAATGAATAAATCATGAAATTAACTGTCAATGAGTCATGTCCATGCATAATAAACACGTGTTCACGTGCGTGGGTACAAATACATATACATGCAAGCGTGTTACTTATCAGTGACAGTCAGTCGAGTCACAGGCAGTCCGTATAATTAATTCCAGCTTGATAAAGACGGGCTCGCTCACGCGATGACGTAACGCCATGTGATAACGTTCGCCTTAAAGGTAGTTACCCTTTGGAAAAGGTGTCTCGGCTTATCATCGCGGAAAGAAACTGCAATTAGCGATCTTCATCGCGAAACGCCCCTCGCCGTCCCGCAAATATAACCATTAGTCATTTCCCGCGGTTAAATGTTAAATTGAAGAAGTAAAATTTAATGAAAATTTTCAAATTTGGTGAACGCGTCCTTTACGAGAAAGTTGATTTAATTCAAAGTTAATTACTTTAATTTAAAGTTGATCAATTTGGTGGAACAGTAATTTAATAAAGTTTGGAAAAATCAAATTAATCGAGCTTATATAGATATTGATCTGTATTGATCGAACCGGGAGAAAAAATGTGATTTTTTAGAAATTTTTTTTGAAAAAACTGAATAATATTGGAATAATTGTTTTAGAGATATAAAAAGGCATCCTTAAGGGATAAAAAAATGTCATTTTTTAATTTTTTTTAAATTTTTGTCGTGTTGATGTACAACTTTGTCACACAATGTCGATAGCGCGGCGTGCAATGTAGCAACGAGCTGAGTCATCTGAAGGCAAAAATCAAAAATTTCCTTCAAAGCTTATTCAATTACGCGGGGATTATACCAACTTGCAAATAAAAATATGAAAAATTGAAGCAGTTACAGCAATCGTAAGAAAAGTGAAATTTTTTTTACCAAAAAATCAATTTTCTATTGTTGATAAAAATGTTATAAATAAACAATAAAATTGTAGCGGTTACGAAGAAAACTATAAGGAATCGAACCGTACTTTGCAAATGTCATTTAGTTAATGATTTTTTTAGTTATCCTGCACACCAAATTGGAAAATGTAGTTTCGAGAAAAACCCATTTAAAGATTACCTCTTTGCGAAAAAATAGTTTTTGATATTGGAATGGAATGATATTGGATATGGAACATATTCTTCAAGCTTTATACTATTGATTTATGCAAAAAAATTTTTTTCAATTTTTTGACCGATCAAGCTGGAATCCCCCCTTAAGTGATAGATCGCGGAACGTGACACCGACGCTTGTCATGTCACGTTCATTTATTTGGCATTGAGATCCCGTAAACAAAGCGGGTCTTAGAGGCCGCTAAGGGGGCTTAATGTCGCGGAATCCGGCACGACAGACGTCCGCATTCGTGTTGGCACGAGCGATTACAATCGAAGCCGTACTGAGAACGTAGCCCCGGCAGGTTGATTGTGAAGACCTGACGGAGGGAGAAGCGTGTCATTGCCGCCTCCGATGTTTTTTCTCGCCTCCGAGAAAAGAGATCGTCTCGCGGAAAAACAGCAGAAAGCGGAACCTGTAGAGATACCAGCTTGTTTTTCCTCTTGGACTTGGCATTATCAAGAGAATATCGCTCCGGGGGGATATTAATTAAGAAAATAGTTCGTAGAACTGCTCAGGGAATTGCGTATCTGTTGCAGATTTATTATAGGTATAATTACAGATTAGATTTCATAAAAATGAATTAGTATTGGGATGAAATTGAAATGGTTTATGAAATAATAATTCCTTAAAACAGGGAAGCTAAAATATCAGAAATACCTTTTTTAGTTGTGAAAATTGTGAAGTTATTTATTAAATATCGTCGTCAATACATTGGAATTCAGTTCTACCTACTCATTAATTCGTTCTAATTAATTTATCTTCTAATTTTTTAAATTAGATTTCTTTTAATCTAATTAAAAATATTTTTTATCAATTTTTATCTAATTTAGCTATTATAATGAAAATTTCTCGCGTTAATAATTCTAATGCAAATAGACTAAATAATTTTTAAATAATTTAGACCTAGTTTGGGTTTTGTGACAAGAATATCTATTTCAAAAATTAAGTGAAGTAATTAATTTGGATAAATTTTTCGCAGCCTAAGGATCATCTGACAGATTTTGTTTTAAAAATTCAAACGACGAAGAATTATCGATCCCACCTCGAGCGAGACCCAAGAAACGGAGGGTCTTAAGTCCGCAGCTCACGCCCCGGAACGACCAAGCAATTAGATGCTCGCAGGAGGAACCCGAGCGTGACTCGAGGTCCTGTACCTGTGCTCGTCCTTGGCAGCCGCTTCCCTCGAGTGTCGATTCACCATTGTTCCGCTGTAAACAGCACGAGCCGTGGGCCCCGATGCCCGTTCCTTACGCAAAGCGACGCGCGAAGTATCTCCCGATCGAGGTTGAATCGTAATTATGGACATTTCCGGCAAAATAAGTCCCGCGGAATCGTATGATATCATTCGTCGATCACGTCACGCAGGATAATAGCCTGTTTTTACCGTAAAACACATGCACACACCAACGCTCCGTTTATCTTATTTAATTTCATAAATTAATAACGACACTTATATATATATATATATATATATTATTATACGATGCAAAAAGTGACTTTTATTCTTTTCCTAATAGAAATTTTAAATATTTGTGTATGCAAATGTTAAAAGATTTATAATAAGAAATTTAGCACTAATGCTACCAAAGCAGTCAAAATGACAGGTTTGTAACTTTTTTAAAAATTTCTCAAACTTATATCAGTGCATTTTCTGAGATCTTTCTTTAAGATGACCTTTGTTGCAATATGTAAATGATTAAATTGATCAAATTACTTTTCCTCTTCATCTTTTTTTTCAAAGATATATGTAACCTTCGGTAGACTACTTGGGAATTTTAAGACTCAGGCTATTTTTCGCCTTTGAATTATTCGGCCGATAATTTGACACAAAAATTTGGATATGTACAAAAAAAATAATAATCATTTTGGATTATATAATCGTAGAATCATGTTCTTGAATGTTGAAAGAGTGTATTAGAATTTTTCCAGATTTTTTAAAGCCCATAATCCCTTTAAAAAAACACAACTCCCTCAGCGACCCTAAGTAGTCTTTTGTAAGCAGTGAAATTCCAAGTAGTTTACGGAGAGTTAAATAGTAGAAATTACACTGCAAATTCAAGCGTGTTATTTTTACACATATAAACATTTAAAAATGACACATTTGACTGAAGCTTTTTACATGTTTCTTGCCGTTAAGTTGTGTCATTTAACACGTTTAATCGTATTAAATTAAAAATTAATACGTTCAATCGTATTAAATGACATGATTTAAAACGGTAAAAAATGTAAAAGAAGCTTCAGCTAAAATAATACGCTTGGATTTGCAGTGTGCAAATGCCAAAAACAAAAATCTTAAGGGGATCCTACAACCGTCTGTTTTACCGACATTTTTAAAATAAAGTAATCTTTTAATTGGCTTTATAGAAATGCAAAAATCTTATACAGAATTAAAGTACGCAAAAAAATCTACAGCGCTCGGTCGACTTGATATAAAAAACAAAGAAAAAAAATTTTTTTACTTATTTTTTGGTTAGGTTGACGACAATATTTCCTTGATACAAAAATTTTACAATAAATATATACAAACTGAGACGCTGTAGGGACAACATGTAAGAATAATATCGTGCAATTGGAACTAAGATTGAAAGCCTAATATGAAAGATTATTTTAAGTGAAAATTTGTGCATATGTATGCGTGCAATATTGATGTAGTAGTATGTAGTGATGTATCGATGTTTCGTAAATCGTATGTATGTATTGTAAATCGGTCGGTAAAGTCGGCTCTCGCGTCGGAGTTCGGTCTTCACTATAGGATCCCCTTAAAACCCGCAACACCCTACGTATCGCGGACGCGAATCGGATTGGGATTGCGGATCACGGATCGGAATTCAGCCAATCACAGACGAGCAGCTCGTCTGTGATTGGCTGAATTCCGATCCGTGATCCGCAATCCCAATTCGATCCGCGTCCGCGATACGTAGTGTGTTACGGGCTTAAGGAAACCTCTGAAAAAATAGTACTCATTTATTTTAAAGTCTTTGGAAAAGTATATTGGGGTGCAGGATAATTTCCAAAGCAAATTGCATGCGTGTTTCAATTAGAATAAACGCCCGGGCTTGTGAATAAAGAAACAATCGAACGATCGGGAGCAATAACTTCCCGAGTAACGCGTGGTTTCCGAATTTTAATGCTAGTCGCGTGTAAATGGACTAAATATATATCAAGTAGTGCGGCCGTAGATACGCGATTCGCGCAGGTTCGGCGATCGATCGTCGGGGATCGTTCGTCGAATGAATATGAAAGATTCATGAGATCATGTCGACGTCGTCGTCGCGCGCGACTATAAGTAAATTGACGGCGGTAGAAGTACGGTAATACATTGTACGTCGTCTGCCGTTTCTGGAACGTCGAGACTATCTCACAAGACATGCATCTGCGGACGGCGTCGCGGAATCCCGCAAATGTCCCGCCGGGGTCAACGGTCCGCCCGCGAACAGGGTCCCGAAATACATCCCCATTATTTCCCGTTGGATTCTCGCGGAATCCCCGTCGGACTCTACCGTGAAACCGCGTGACGCGGAACGTTCGAGCGTAGCAAACGCGGACGCGCCGTCTTTGCATCGCTGAATCGATTTTATTCATTTCTCTTTCTAGAATTATCGACTAAAAAATACTACAAGAAGTCTTTATTCACTTTGGAGGAAATTGACGAGCGCACGATGTTTTCCTGTGGTAAACTTCGGATCTCTTTAAATACCGAAATAATATTTTTAATAAATAGTGAATATATTTTATATATGTATATTTTGTATATATAAAATTAAAATGTATATTATATATATAATTATATTATATATTATATAATATATAAAATATATATTATAATTATATATATATTGTATGTATAAATATTAATATATATATAATATATTACAATTTTATATGTTATATATATAATACATATAATTATAATACATATAATGTACATTTTAAAAATATGTATATAGCCGGATAATGATGGCAATAATGATAATAAAGTTAGCCACAATTTATTCCAATTCTAGGATTGAAAGACGTCATTTTCCGAGTTGATAAAAAGTGACTGTTACGAGGAAAAATTACCTCGGCTGGATGATGATTGTATACCATTAATGCAAATTATTTTTGCTGATCGAGCTGTCAGGCGGTCGCTTTTTTTCCACTCACAATCAGAAGACGATACAGTTCCGATGACACTCTGACCCTGATTACTCGGTTAGACAGCCGACGTGTGTGCGACACGCATCGGTGTGCGTATGCGGCTTAATCCGGGAATCAGTGTCACTCATTGCGTCCAAGGTTTGGAGGGCATGGGAATTGATATAATTGCGACACTGTATCTATCGCGCACATACAAACGCAACAAATCCTCCGTTTAACATGCACTTATCTAAATACCGAGGAACAAAAGCAACAAACAAATTGACACTCTACTTTTTCTCGTGCATCTTAAGGCCAAATAAAAAATTCATACATCGCAAAAACGATACTTTTAACAGGTCACATGCAAACGTGCAGGGTGTATCGTAAAGATAAATACATTCTCTGATCGGACTCCGAATTTCTTGTCAAAAAGAAGATTTGACCAGACACCTTTCTTGCGATCCTCTTTAAATCTCGCGAAACACACATTGAATTAAGAATTTATTAATGGACGGATTTTGATTTTAAAAAATATAGATAGATAAGGCTAATGTGAAACGAATCGATAAATGAGTAATTCCTCGTGTGTTTTGAGAACTTCACTTTCAACATTAAAGAATTTTGCGATTAAGCTTTTTCAAGTGTTGGCTGAGAGCACGTCGTATTATCGGGAACATTACGATACACCTCGTGCGAAATTAAAACATATGATTACACCAAAACACGTTCAATGACAAAAGCGCTGGCAAATCAAATGGAGAGAAACCAAACAGGAATAAAATCACGCCGACTCGAGCGAACCGATCTTATCGCGCTCGATAAATACGTTATCGTTATCCCGTGATCTCCTCGCATCTACTAATCTCTACGAAGACCACTCTCTCTGGCTTCAGGCAAGCGCGCAGACGAGCGCAGATCATCAACGAAAACGAAGCAGAGCGAACGAAGGCCAAACAGCAGGATGCCGTCCAGTCATCCGGTGTCTCTTTACCTGTTGCACGTACCACTGGGTGGAGCTCTGGCTCTTCCGGTGGCCACCGGGCTTGCAGGGGGCGCAGAGCAGCAGGGGGGTTAGCTTGTGTACCCCCTTCGCGGGGGGGACGCCGGTCGCCACCGGCGTGGGCGACGCTGTGGGGCTCAGCCCGTCATCCCCCCCCAACACCGGCCACAGCATCCACGTGTTTTACCCTCTGCCCCCCGTCTATCCTCCTCAGCCCCTTTTGTCGGTGTCACCCCCACGGTGCTCCCTTTATCGCAGAACTGCCGCTCCTTCGCCTCTCGCCCTCTCCACCGCGTCTTCTTCCTCGTTCTCTTTGCACCCCTCGGTTACACCCTTCCTCTTGGGGGACGATGTCTTTCAGGGGGCGATGTCTTTGGGGAACTCACGTTACGGCACGAGCTGTCACGACGCCTGTTACCGGCAAACTGAGATCGTCGGCCAACGTCGCCTCACCACGCCTCGATGTCGATGACGACGTTGACGTTCACGCGCGATCGCCCGCTCAGGATGCAGGAGCGTATCATGGTATCGGGCCGAAGCGGATTTCCGACGTTCGACAGCTGCAGCTGAAGTTTGAGATTTCAATCGGTTGAGGACGACGGGCAACGCTTAGCTACCTCGGGAATTCGCGGAGTCACTTCGTCGTTATTTTCGCGACTGCACGAACCGGAGTAATAGAGAGAACTATAAGTATCCCGCGAGATCGTTGTAATTTTAGCACAGGTATCAATTGTTCATTTTTCTTTACGTTTTATACGTATTATTAGCTCCTTTGCTTATAAAAGATTTAGATTCGTTTCGAAGTTTTTTATTCCAATCGATCGAAAAGTTATCTTTACTTAGATCTGGAACGTATACGTTTATTCTAAATATAAATATTTAAAGTTTTATTTTGTGTTGCGTTGTCAGAAATAAATCTGAATTTATTTAGGACACCCATCCTTCATAATTTACATAAATTTAAATCCAACCTCGAATATTGACGATTTTTGAACATTATCGTCTGGAGAAAGAGACATTAATGAGATTTTAAATCAAAGAGATTTTAACTTTTAATCTTTTTTAATATTATTGATAATATATCTAGAAAGCTTATTTCAGTGCATGAATTCTAATTTGAAATGTATTCATTTGGAATTGATTTTAGCACGACTATTGATTGTTTGGCTTTCTTTGCACGCAAAGAGCGAATAATGTTCTTTTCTTATAGAGATGTAGATTCGTTTCGGAATATTTTATTCCAATCGACCAAAGAGCTACCTATATATAGATCTGGAACGTTTTTTCTAAATATAAATATCTAAATTCTTATATGTGTAGGTGCATTTAAAAAAAAAAATCTGAATTTAATTAATTCATCCAGCCTACATAATTTATATAAATTTTAATCTATCTCTGAATATTGATAATTTGAATGGACGTTATCATCCGGTGAAAGAAACATTAAGGACATTTTAATGTAAATTTAGATTTTAATTATATTTCATAAAAATTAAATTGTGCGTAGGTGTATTTTCCGAAATAAATCCGAATTTATTTAGGTTATCCATCCTACACAATTTACATAAATTTAAATCCATCTCCGAATATTGACAATTTCTGAACGTTATTACCCGGAGAAAGAAACATTAACGAGATTTTAATGTAAATTTAGATTTAATAACATTCCATTAAAATTACATTAAAGAGATTTTCATGTTTAATATTTTTTAATACATATGGAAAGATTATTTCCATTAAAATATTAATATATCTAGAAATATATTTTCTAGATAATATATATCTAGATATATATATTATCTAGTATATAAATTCAAATTCTAATTTGGATTGATCTATTTCGAATTGATTCGCGCATTCGTAGTCGTCTCGGTTCTACCCTGGGGAGCAAGTGTACAACCGTATGTTTACGCTCATCGAGGATCGATCGTTCCTTACACCTGACTTACGGCGGGATCAACGGAGGAGACAAACGTACGAACTCGATACGCTCTATTTCGGGAAGCTCACGAACGAGACGCTCTCAGTCTTCACCCACGCTTCGATAGGTTAGACAATTAATTGGGTCTAAAAGGTCGTAGGTGACGTGCGTGTTTGCACTTCCGGTACGCGTATCGGCGGCGTTCATGCGTGGGCTACGCAACCCCATCGTACGAGGGAATTATGTATTCCGAGCCGGAGGGGGTTGCGTAGCTCGACTTCGTTATCCTTTTCCCCTTTCGAAGCTAAAGGGCAACATATATGCAAGATGTGTCACAAAGCTAAAGGGCGCAACGCGTTAAATGTTATTTTATCAAAACAGGGCAGAAATCTTCCTGCGAAGCGAGGCGACTACGTTTGAACTTTAATTTTACGTTGCTCGGTTTAGTAATTAAATTTTAAAACGACCGCATGGAAGGAGTAATAATGAAAAACATTGATGTATAATTATGCAACAGGACTTGTATACCGTTCAATTAAATAATTATAGAAATAATGGTAATTATTTAGAATTGGGGCTTTTCCGAATTTTTGATATTTTTTTGCGGTTCTCTTGGCAAAAAGCTTTGTTTGTGACTCCGACAACGATAATCAATCGGGGGAGCTCGAAGAATATGTAACCTTTTAATTTGTTGATGTTAATTTTTCGCTAAATATGTTTCGACGATTTATTTATTTGTTCTTTGTCCTAATTTATAATTTGCTCATTTTTATGATTCAATTTATTCAACGGCTGATAAAGACTGACAAGGGAATACTCTCAAGTGTAAATCGCAAAATAATGCCAAACCTATACAGATCTGTTGTTTGGGTAACCAAAAAGTGAAATTCACCATTTATAAGCCCCTTTGCAATATAAGCACAAAAAAATCATATAGGGTAAGGTTGCCGATATCGCACCGGC
>NJRP01000107.1:66861-89352 GCA_003063835.1 Aphaenogaster floridana | reverse complement strand
GTGCGAGAGAGAGAACTGTCGAGCCTGGGCTTCTCTCTCTGTCTAACAGAAGAAGTTAGACAGAGAAGAGAAGTTCATGCTCGACATTTCTCTCTCTCTCGCACGTGCGGGCTATAGCTATCCTTTGTTAGCATATGGCACGCTCGGTCTAGTTATACTATGTCTATGCTTCAACTACAAATTGCGCGAAAGTTGCAAAAATGTCAGAGATGGAGAAGTTTGCCAGGCACCAAGGACGACGCACGCTACGTTGCTCCGCACGAACGTGCGCGGGCAGATGCAATAAAGACGCGAGTTCGGCAGCCTCGAGGCACGCCGCGAAACGGTTCGGCGCGTGCCAACGTCGCTGAAAAGCCAAACGGCGGAAGTGAAGGTAGAAATCGATCAGCGCGGAGCCGGTCGACTGTCAAGTTCTCGGTTCGGCTTGACTAGGGCCTAATTAGCTACGAAGAAATACCTGTAGATCAGATTTTCTATGCACCGCTCTCTCTCCGTTTCGTTTCTTGCAGGAATTATGCAAAGAGTCTAAGAACATTTCCGTTCGTTTTATATAGATTAATGGGATCTTTGGATTTTTCTGGCATTCGATGAAGATTTATGGGACTGTCAAGGTGCTCCGGAAGCGCGTTTTGCAGCAATTCTTGTGCTCCATAAAAATTTCGGGGGACTGCCAGTTCTTCTAGAATCTCTTACAAATATTATTTGGAGTGACAAAAATTTCGGAATGTCCTTTTGGCGTATCGAAGATGTTAGTTTTAAAAAGGGAACTCTTATCTTTTTAGGCACGAAAAATTGGAGCGATAGTTTAAAACTTTGTCGATCTCTTTAGGATTTTACAAGAGATCGTTTTTCTCTATTTGTATTTTATTCAATTTATAATTATATGTTAAGTTATTTTTTTTCTTTTTTTTACATGGTCATTAAGGATTAGAAACTTATATTAAAATGTCATTGTCGGAATGGTAATTGCCAGCGGCACAAACGTGCCGAAATAAAGAAACAGCGGCGAATAAATTTCGTCAGGTTCTGTAGTCTCTATCGATCGCGTCTTCAAGCGTCGTACCTCCGGAAACGAAAACGTACGATCCGTGACCGCGTTACGTCAGGAACGGGCTTTCAAATCCAGCCACAATCCTTCCACGCGATGGCAAGAGAGAGAGAGAGAAAAAGAGACACGGAAAAAGAAGGAAGGAGAGAATGAGCGGTGTGAGCTTGGAATACATTATCGTATTTTCGAAGCCACGTTCAGAAAACTGAATACAGTGATATCTATGAATTGATTAAATCGGAGAAAGTCTGACAATGACACGAAAGGGAAATGAATAGTGAATAGAGGTCGCGGAATATAGATTAGCGTTCGAATATATTTTTATATTCTACAAATATCAAATTATATATGATGACAATCTTAATGTGAAGAAAAAGCGGAGTAATGCTTCCAAATTAATCACACCAGAAGAGAGGATATAATGCGACGAAAACGGAAAACCAAAAGGAAAAGACCATCATTATCGCTTACGTAAATCGTTAAACGACGCAATGCGGAGGTGTAACTTAATACACAGTTTGTATAAACGTATGACGGACGGAAAAGTCACTCGGCGCGACAGGAAAGGCGGAAAATGCGGGAACAGGAGGGGAGAGGCGCGGGGGCGACAAAAAAAGAGAAAGGCACGATAATTACCAAGGATTCGTCCCCATTGTCAGCGCTCATAGCCCCCCGCTGGCGCTAGAGGGACCCGGACTCGTCGCTCGTCGTCGTCGTCTTCGTCGTCGGGCTGTTCGTTGCTCCTCTTCGCGGCTTCGCTTCCGGCAGCAGCAGCAGCAGCAACACGAGCCGACGACGCTCGTCATTCTGCGCCGAGGCCTGCCCCCCAAACGGGACCGTTCCCGAGGGATTCTGCCTGTGATAGCCGCTCCGGGCCTAATCTGTCATCCGGCATCGCGCCACACGACGCCGAGGAGTACCTGCTTCTCCTTTTACGACTGTCCACCTCTTCTGGGACAGAACGCCACTTTTGAGGGGAAAATGAATTGACAGAAACGGAGAGAGAGAGAGAGAGAGAAAGAGGAAAGACGATTGTGAGGGTTGCAGTTGGATTTAGGATCGTCTCGAAGTGGTAGAAAAATAAAGAGAAAAAAGGAAAGAGATATATTGAAGAAAGGGCCGTTATAGACATATTTACATCGTATGTTTGTCAGATTCTCGCAACGCAAACGGAAAAAGAAAGATGGATGAAACGTAGAAGTGGAAGAATAGAGATAAACGGATAAACAGAACAGATGTATTATTGTCGTTCTACACAGTATACCCTCTGAAAATATTAAAATGTAAAATGGTGTTTACAGAATACGAGTTGAATGTGAGCAATACGATTTAAGAAAATGATACAAACACACATGTGACTGTAATAAAAATACAGACTTAGAAAATAAAATAAAAGAGACTTCTCTTATATATGTATGTATTCTCTCAATAAATGGTCGAAACGTTGCAATAAACTTATTCAAGATGGGTTGAATAAAACATCATTTTTGTTAAAAAAGAAACTTAAAAAAGTTGTTAATTTTCAATTGACAATAAGAAGTTTAGCAGCAGAAGTACAACATTAAAAATAATACAGATAATGCCAAACAATACGATTGGTAGTTGTTATTTAAATAAGATAATCGATTTTATACTTAAAATGTTAACTATGTGATAAAGGAATAATAGTTGAGAAATAATAGTTGAAACAATAGTTGAATAGAGACTGCAATGATATCAACTATAATAATCAAATAAGGGTAGTATAATATAGATCACATATGCGTAAAAAAGAGAAGAAATATTATAGTAATAGTTGAGGGATTATATAGAAACAGTAGTTGAATAGAAACTGCGATAATGATATCGGCTATAGTAATCGGATAGGGATAATACAGACCATATATGCATAAGAAAAAGAAGAAACACTATAATAATAATAATAATAGTTGAGAGATTATAGAAACAGTAGTTGAATAGAAATTGCGATAATGATATCGACTATAGTAATCGGATAGGGATAGTATAGTATACATAACATATGCATAAGAAAAAAAGAAGAAACACTATAATAATAATAGTTGAGGGATTATAGAAACAGTAGTTGACTAGAAACTGCGATAGTGATCTCGGTTATAGTAATCCGATAGGGATAGTATAGTATAGATCACATATGCATCAGAAAAAAGAAACATTATAATAATAGTTGAGAGATTATAAAAACAATAGTTGAATAGAAATTGCAGTAATGATATCGGCTATAGTAATCGGATAAGGATAGTATAGTGTAGACCACACATGTGTAAGAAAAAAGAAGAAACACTATAATAGTAATAGTTGAATGATAATTCTATCTTTCTCTCCCTTAAAGTTTATAACATCATATTATGTTTCTCAATATATCTACCGGACACTTAGGACAAAAAAGGACAGTTATGGATAAAGTGATAAAGAGACTATAGTGATCTCTAGGGACATAGGATTATAGTGGCCGGATAGGGATATCCTATGCGTCACGTCAAGAAAGAGAGAGATAACTGTAGGGATTTGAGAAGAATAGTACCAATAGTATTTTTGGATTTTAGGAGTGCAGTATAAACTATATCTCTATCTGCGAGATATAGTCACTACGTCTCGGAGTACCCTCGCGGAGTACTTCAGGCTCCCCTCGGGTCGCTCCCTTCGCACGCACTCTCACGAGAGCCAGAGCGAGCGAGAGAAAGAAAGAGAGAGAGAGATGAAGAGCAATGCGGCAAGTGCAGGCGCGAGAGAGCCCGAGAGAGGACACTGACACACCAAACGTCAACGACACCTTCGAGCATGTCGTCGTTCTTCTCTCTCTCTCTCTCTCCCTCTCTCTTTCTCTCTCATTCGCATCAAGCCTCCCCTTGGAACTTCACTCACTTCACGATCCACTGTGCAATTCTCGAGCTCCGAAACTGCACTCCCGACACCTCCGGGTATCGCTACGTCGAGATGGATCGCTCGCAAACGAACGCGAACGAACGAACGAACGGACGGACGGGCGGCGACTTCTCTCTCTCTTTCGGGCGAGCGAGCGAGTGCCGTTCCCCGCGAACGGAACGGCACGGTACGGTACGGTACGGGACGGTACAAGGGGACCGGGGGACCGCCGCACGGGGTCCCCGTTCTTCAGATTGCGAAAGGAAAAACCGAGGCGGGACTGGGGGACGCGCGCGTGAGCCACGACGCGCCGGGAAAATTGCCAGCCGTTTGGATCCCGAGCTTCCCTCGCGGGTCGGATCTCGGTGTACGACTGTGTGGTAACCACCGTCACGCCGGAGATGTGTGCCGGTGTGTGACGGACTTTTTCCCACCATGACGAGATACGGGGTGGGGAGCAGGTACTTACGACGGTACCGCCATTTGTTGTAACGGAGGTGCAGGGTGCTCTCCTCAGCTTTGTTGAGGAGAGGGTATCCAGGGACGAATCGATGCGCCTCAAAACCTGACGCTGAAAAGTCAAAATGGCGCCCGGTTTTGAAGAAAAGATCTCAAAAGCGCGAATTTCCTTTTCGGAGGCAAAAAATCAAGATTTTTTTTGATAATTTTTGGGAAATTTTGATTTGACGGATTTTTAATCCGAATCTTTGTTGTCGAATATTTAATACTGAGATTTGCAAGTTGCAAAATTAATTAGATAATTATAGTTGTAAAAGTAATTAAAATCTATTTAAATATCTAAAAAAATTAAAAAATATCAAAAAAAATTGTGGAAAATTAAACTCCAAAAGAAAAAAATAGCAATTTTAAACGAACTTTAAGGTAATCGAATTTAATTTAATTTTCGTTGTCAATGTTAACAATTATGAATAAATAAAATAATTAAAATTTCTTTCAAATTCAGATTATTCAAACGAAATGAGTTTTAAAATTCTATAAAAGGATTAGAACAGAATGTGGAAGTTGATAACTTCAGAATCTACTTTTCATATAAAAATCATATTCATATATAAACGGATTTTTCGTATATTTTTGTATTTTCTGCTACCTATATCGCTGCATAGCGGCGAAGTCTTACCATCTTATTAGTCTAGTCCGAGGCCCTGCTTTTCTCAAGGTTCCACATTTGCGTTCCATATTCGACGCCCGTGAAGAGAAATTTCACGCGCCATGTTTAGAATCGCTATACCACTTTACCATTTTTGATGTTGCTTTCTGAAGAGAATAGAGCGACTGCTACGGCATCATCCCCATTTCTGGACTCGTTCATTGTAAAGATATTGGTTTAAATACGTCGCAAAATTGAGGAACATCACACTACTATTTTTCTACCATTTTTCTAATATTACACTATTATTTTTCTAAATTTTTCCTCCGTAAATGTTTTTCTTCGCTCCTGTTTGCGTATTCGCGAATTTCATTCAGCCCATATTTTATTCTTTCTGTACACGAATGGCTTTTAGTATTATGCAAATATTACTTCTTCAAAGTGATGATAATAATTTAAATTAATAAATAATATTAAAAAATACCGATATTGCTGCATCAACGAGCTAATATTTCTTCGAATTCCCTAATTCAAGTTACTTAAAAATAATTAAACTAGAAGAAAATAAAGCGTTAAAAGATCATGAACGCATTAGAATGAGACGGACATGATGGATAACAAGGATAGGCAAGAACATCTTTCTTTTGAATGTTAGGCTTCTATCAATAAAAGATACGGTGAAACACCCAGGTGTTCTGGTAACGCGCTTAGCGCTAAATGTGGCTGTTCAGTTCCTGATTTGAGTAATCGCGAGTAATGAAGATAATTAAATAGAGAATTTCTCATTCTGTTAAATTAAATTCCTGAATCCTTATTTTGCGAGGATGGTTAGCTTCAGCCGCTTTTAACACTAAACGCGCGCCAAAAACATGAAAATTAAAGACGACAGACATTTAGACGACAGACAGACAGACAGACAGACGAGAGACGTTTTTCACAACATTTAATAAAACGCTATCAACTATGTATGCCTCTTTTTTACTCAAATACTCTAAAAGTTACTTACATACGTGTATAATCTTTTATATGTTTATTCCTTTTTTTTCCTTCAATGCCACGCGCGCGGACGTGTCACATTCCTCTCGAGTTTTGGATACCTTTCCCTCCCCCACCCCCATCGCGTCTCTTCGAAACGCTTCGTCACCTTTGCCCCTTTCTCTGCCTCCTTCTCTCTATCAATCAACGATTTCTACCTTTCGCTCGTTTTGTTAGGCACCGATCATCGATGATGAACACAGTGAGGTACGCCAGCGCGAACAGGGAGCGAAAAAAAGGAAAAAAAAAGAAGAAAAAGTGTGCCTCGCAAACCTCGGGAACTGACACGTCCGGCTTCGAGTGTATATGCGTGTACGCGCACGTGTGTCCGTGTATACATGTGTTTGTTTACGCACGTGTATCCGTGTGTGTATAAATTTAATACTATCGTCGTATCGTTAACGCTTCGCTTATGTATAGTGCTTCGATTAATCGTGGACACAGCGATCAACGTCCCGGGATGCGCTAAAGAGAGGTCCGTTTTCTCTTGAAATGTACGTCTACGGGGGGTACGAATAGGCGCGTTCAGCAGACACAACTGTTGAGTTCGTCTTATCAACACTCTGCGTTGATTGGTTGGTTCTAAAAGTAAGAGCCGATCACGTTCGATTGCTACTGAACGGCTTGGTCTGCTGAACGCGCCCATTGATTGGTTTCCGGTTTGGAGGATGACGGGTGTGCAAAGGGTAGTCGGCGTGATGGCGGTGCGGTGTGTCTCCCTCTCAGCCGTTCCTTTCGTCGCGGAGAGCCGAGCCTGTCGCCTCACAAGCGCGAATTTCCCTCTTCCTCCTTCTCTTGAACTTCTTCTTCGCCCTCGTCGAATCTCTCGCCGTATCTTCGCGTCCGTCAAATTTCACCACCTCCGCACCTCCGAGAGGGGCCGCCCATTCATTTGGAGCGGAGAAATAATCGCGCGACTAAAGTCGTATATAATTACGTAGGCACCGTAATATCAGTTACAAATATGTTTTCAACAATTTAAAATGGAGAACTTCAAATGTATCGAGCGCCAAATTATAAAAGTATGATTCCTATATATAATCGCTATATATGTGTATATATATATATATATGTATAATTATAGAAATATAATTTGGGAAAACACATGTAATATGCTGATAACGTATATAAAATTAACTCTCCGTTCAGAACAAGTGAATTAATTGTTTGGCCATTCCGCGATTCGTGACGACGAAATAATATTATTTACAAAAATAAAGAAATAACAATTGCATACATTCCTGAATACATTGTATTTTTTGTAGAGTATACTTATGAGTTTAAAATATATATAATATATAAAACATATACTTTTATATATATTATATATATTTATAATGTATATAATATATATAAACATATATTATATATTATATATATATAATTATATATATATCAATTTTTATACATGCGTTAATTAATTATAAATATAAATATCGCCTGCGCGAGCAAAAGTGCATTTTTTATCGAAAAAATATTTTCCTGGCGCTCGACACGTTCGAGATCGTCGTGCGTTTTGCTTGGAATTCGCGAGAGAAGAAAATCCGCGCTTCGTCGATCATAACTGGAACATTCGCAGCGTCTACATTTGACCGGCGTAAAAAAAGTCCCATATAATTTATCTCTTAACCTACGAACTTGGCGCTGAACCGTTCTTTCTCTTTTTTTTCATTTTTTTTTCTTCGTATGCACAAGTATCACAATCGCTCACGTTTCGCGCTCGCTACGAATGTGTCATGTGTATGCGTATGCTTTTCTCGTTTTACATTTTATCATTTTGTTGCTCTTGTTGTTGTTGTCCTCGCCGTTCAAAAAAAAACGGCTACCAACGAAACGCTTTGTCGCTTCGTTCGCCTCGCGTTTCAAAGTTCCGCTCTAGAGCGCGATTCGGCAGCTCTAACGATTCGAGAGATCCGAAGTGCTCACTCTGGAATTTCGTCCTCACCGAAACATACAACGCACTTTGCAGAATCTCAATTTCTTTTTCACAACGTTTCTCGACGCTAAAAGCTTGGACGTGAGAAACTGAGAATAACCAATCACTTAAACTTCAATCTAATCGGAGTTCTATTTAATAAATTTCATTATAAAATATTAAATAAATTGTATATACTTCTATTAAATATATATAGTACTTATATGAGAGAGGAGTCATATAAATATTATATAAATTTCGATATAAAAATATTGAATACAGATTTGATATTTGTATATATATGTATATAAATTTCGATATACAGTACATTGTACACAATATACTTTATATTGCATACAATAAATACAAATGATATAAATTTTCAAAATTCAACTGTGTATGTGTGTGTTCTGTGTTTGTGTATATGTGTGTCTGTATATGTGTGTATGTGCATTCCAGAACGATTCTCTCGAATTAGAGCGAGCGCAGATTCGCTCTAGATCGATACATTACCCGCGTATGCAGCCTCTGACTCGAGGTTCGCCTAAAAGGACGTGCGACCCGCTCCCGATCGGTCGTCCCTACGCTTAAAGTTAGGTATTATAAACTGCAATCTATAAGCTGATCCCATGTGTTATTTCTTGGTCACAACCTCGTTGAAATCTTTTCCCACCATTGCTCACGGATCGCTCTTGAAGATACCCGACGAGAATCTCAGAGCTCGGAGGCCCCATCTTGAGACCTTCCAGACTCAGATCCCCGTCGTCGTCTCGCACGACGTACATCGTCGTCGACCTGCACTGGACAAGTCACTCAACTTCACGACCTGCTATCATTTTTTCAACTTTTATCGCAAACGAAAATCAATTCTCGATTGCAGTGAAAAGGGGTCGCAAAATCTTCATATCGCAAAGTGACTTAACCAGCGCATCGATCCTGAAGATTAAGGATGGTGCCGACGATGACGTCGCGAGTCTCTTCATCCCGGGCGGACGCACACGTCGTAGCCGTAAAATTCCCTAATGATCTCTGGGCGAGACCTCTCAAAAACCCGATGCTCTGGCCCCAGGAAATCTTCTATCTCCCTCGGAGGGCACCATGTTCACCTCTGTTCACGTATCGCAGGGTAAACTGTCAACAACCCCCGAAGTTCCTTCCTCCATCTAGATCCTCGAAGTCCTCGTTTTCGAGATTATCGCAAAATTGGAAGAGATCCGGAGAAATCCGAAGGATTTCGATCTTCCAGATTTTGAAGGAACCGAGCCACCAAGATCGTTCGCGGAGTGTGTCGAGTGTTCCCGAATTCAATGGAGTCCGTCGTTCAAACGATCCTGGATGAAGAGCTCGAGGGAAACGGACTGTTGAGCGCTAAGGGCCGAGTTTCTTGTTCTCGAGCTCGTTGCGCGGGCAGGAAAGGGCTTCAGCCTTCTGATTTTGAAGAGACCAGCGGCGACCTTTCGGCGCGCACTGAGCATCCCCGATACTCGTCCTGGACAGTTCCATGCGAGGTAGGCTTCCTTCATTCTAGGCAGACACGGTCTCCACCATGGACTTCTTAATGATCTCGCCAAAATTCTCATCGCAATCCTCGGACGCACCATCGGGCTGTTGTTCGCCGGTAACCTGACCGGGCTCGATCATCTCTGCGACCTTGCCGGCCGTACCGTGAGTACCGTAAGTACTGTGGTGCTGTTGCGGCTCGTGCATCTCACCATAGTACGAGTACCTGCCGCTGAGTAGCTCCGAGAAGGGTTCAAGCTTGCCCTGCATCTGCTGCACCACCGTCGGGTTCATCGGCTGCACTGAGTTGGTGAGATTCGTGTACTGCGTGGTACTCACGGCATCATCCTGTGCGAACACTGTCGCGTCGTAGGACGAGTGCTGCTGTTGTTGCTGTTGCTGCTGCTGGCTCTGCGGCGGCGGCGGCGGCTGCGGCATCTGATGCACTTGTGCGGCGCAGCCGCCCTGAAGAGCGGTGCCTGCGGTGTCCTGGGGCCCGCCGTAGGGCCCGTAGTGCGCAAAGGCGGCCGGATTGGGTGGCGACTGGAACTGCGGCGGCGGCGGCTGGAACTGCGGAATCCGCGATGTGGACGGCAGACTCGTGTACGGCGATCCGTAGTCTTGGTACGAGGACTGTTGGAAGCTCATGCTACCGCTGCTACCACCACCGCCGCCACTGCCACTGCCGGTGGCACTGCCGTTTTGCACGCCGGGCGAGAAGCTCTGGAAGGCCTGGCCGAACTCCGGGTGCAGCTTCCGCTGCACGACGACTGATTGGCTGCTGTCCACTGCGTCTTCGCTCGCGTAACAGTCGTCCCTGATGGCGTATAAGTCCAGACTATCCTCCCGCGTGCCGGGCACCTCCGGTTGGCAGCCGGCCACACCAGCCCCAACACCCTCGTGACTCGTCTCGTAATGTAAAGTCGTGAATCCGCCACCTCCGCCTCCAGGTCCTGTACCCGGAATCGCGCACGCGTCACCACCCATGGTAGCTTCCATCCCCAGGGAACCGATGTCCCTCATGGGACGAGCACCCCTGCCATTCTGCCCCTGATTGTCCACTATCTGATCGTGATCGCCGCCACCGTCCTCCTCGCGCTGCTTCTTCTCCAATTCTAGTCGCATCAGCGTGTGAATAAAATGCGTTCGCACCCGAACCGGATTGAATTCGATTCTGCCTGTGCTGTTTGCACAACCATCCCGCGTACAGCCGCAAGGGAAACCCGGTCGATCCACCTGAAAATTAGATTCGATGAAAAATCGTTTCGTATTTCTCGGAACGAAGTATCGGTCTTTCCTCGCAGCTAAGGAAAGGTCGACTTCAAGCTTTATCCGTTAATCCATCAGTTTATCCTTCAGCCTTAGTCAGTTAACTGACTTGAACCGAGTAGAACGTGTTAACAAATGGAGAGATTAATCACTGGAAGGATTCAACAGCGATCTTTGAAAATTTCAGCAGATTAATCTCCATTACGTAACACATTGATTTCAAACTGGGGAAAATTAAATTTTCACGAATTTTCGTGAGTTCTTGAAAAAATAGGTCAGATAAAACTTCTTAATTTTTCACTTCGCATTCAATCAAGATCAAAGTTTCTTAAATTTTATATATCTGAAAAATCTGCTCTTCTTCTAAAATGAAGTCCCGTTAGATATGAGAGCTAAAAAAATTCGTGTTGGACTCAATTCATTTACAGAAATAGATAGAATGTTAATTCTAATGTCTGTACAATGATAATGATAACTGAAATAAGAGAACGATGTAGATTTGTCATATACAGTTTTTTACCAATAACATGAAATTAAATTAAATTCGCAAATTGCTTACTTTATAAATATCTTCAAGTATATTGCACCTCTGTTTGTTCTTTTATTTTATTATATATTTTAGCGGTTATTATTTTCATTATTTTTATTTCTTCATATATATTAATTTTATTATGCCTATTGCATGTCACTTATATTAATTTCTTATTTCTTATAATATATTTGTTTAAATATGCAAATATAATTTTTACTTTTTATCAATTTATTTTCATTATTTTAAACTTGTATGAATCTACTGTGTACCATAAACATACTCCAAAGTTTCAATTATTGCTCCATTGTACTCTATTTTTTGTACTCTTTCTCTCTCTTTCTCACCTGGCATTTTACATTGGCCCTGCTACAAGGACAGCTCTCCGGATCGCAGTATCCCTTGCAGCCACATCCGCAGTGTTCTCTGCTTGCGCGGATGTCGCGACACTCGTCCTTCTCGACAGCGTCTATCCTCCGCACGCCGGCAGCCCTGAGGAGCGCCCGGCGCTGCCACGTGGGCACCGGTTGTAAGAAGTAGTAGCTGTCGATGTCGAGCTCCTCGTTGTCGCTGGGCTCCTCGTCGGTGTCATCGCTCGGATCCTCCGAACTGGACGCCGTCTCGGTCACGCAGTTGGTCGCGCAGTTGCGCTCGGAGCGCAGCTGCGCGAGACGCGCGCGGTGGATCCGCCTCTGCTCGGCTGCGTGTTCCGACAACGAGAACCTCTCCGCGTGCGTGTGCGTCGCGCTCATGCCCAGGGTGCTGCCGCCCTGAAACACGGAGGATCGATCTGTCGCGTCTCTCTTGCGTGAATCCACGCGAATACCCATCCTTTATTTATATACCTATTCAACAACCGCAAGCGATTTTTCGAAACAAAAACTGTAGGTGAATGAAACGCTAACAGTGTAATATCGATGATAAAAAAAGACTACTACTAGCAGAAATGATAAGTATTTCTAATGGAAATGATAGTTATTTCTACTAGCAGAAATGCCAGTTATTTTTACTAGTAGAAATGATAGTTATTTCTACTAGTAGAAATGATAGTTATTTCTACTAGTAGAAATGATAGTTATTTCTACTAGTAGAAATGATAGTTATTTCTACTAACAGAAATAATAATAAAACATAATAGTAACGGAAATGAATAAAAATAAACTCAGTAATAAAACGTGAACGGTATTACGCTATCACATCAGATCGATGAAAAATTTGTTCATTTTTTTCCCCTACGAGTATATGGCGATTATGGAATCTCTTATGGCTGAAACCTTACATGCAATAAGGAACGTTATTTCACGATGCCATATAAAATTTTATTGTAAAGTAATGGCACACAAAAGGAAAGAGGATCGACGGTGTCTTATACAAATTCGATAGCGAATATTATCGTGATATTATTGAATGGTATTATAAATGATGCGAGATAGAGGGAAGAATTGAAAGAGGAGTTGTCTTGCGTGAACGCGATTGAAAAATAGAGGGATCGATCGTATCTTATATATAAATTCGACCGCTCGCATGGGTTTTACAAATGACGGCAAGATTTCCCGTCATAAACAACTCTGGACGCTTGTTATTCATTTTTCCGGTCCGTATAAATAAAATCTTGACATCGACAATGTGGTGAAACAAAAAAATATCTCTTGCCTCGATTATTTATGCGCGTCTACATACAAGGAAAAAGGAGGAGGGGAGAGAGAAAAAATAAATAAACAGTAATAAATGATAATAAGAAGACAATTGGAGCGGTATAATTGGCAATGCTCGAAGCGTATAGATTACGAAGAGAACGATAACGAATAAACAGACAAACGAATACATTTTCCATATTCATACTCTTCCAGGACAATGGAATGAAAATATACGGAATTTAAATGCGGTATTCAGTAAACCACTTACTGCTAGAAGCGCAGCGAGGTAGTTCAGGATGTAGACATAAAGAGAAGAAAGAGAAGAATGGGGGAAGACATATCGCGAAGTAACACAAAGGTTGCCTGCGAGCTGAAAGGAAAGATAAGGGGGAGAGGGACCGATTTTCGGACTTACCTGGGAAGGTACGCAGGTGAAACCCTGCGCCCTGGGGAAATAATAGACCGTCACCGCGTCGAACTGGATGTTGCGCTTCTTCTTCAGGGGCTCGTCGACGTTGCCCCGCGACTCGTCGCTCTCCATGCAGTCGGTCAACCTGCGCTTCAGGTTGCTCTTGGCCGGAAGCGTCCGGAAGCTCGTCAGGGGCAGTTGGCCCGGCGTCTCGGACGTCCCCGAGGACGTCGCGTAGCCATCCAACTGGTTCACGCCTGAAAGACACGAATGCCGTGTCACAAAATAACAAATCCCTACAGACGCCGTCGACGGTACCGTCGTGAAAAGACATGTGACGCTTTTTCCCGAGTTTCGCAGGAATTGCAAAGACGATCCTAAGATTCTGGCGCGTTACGATTTATCGAGAGAGAAGGTAACTTGCCAATTCTTCTTGCGAAATTTTGAAGCTGACTTCTGACAGCGAGAAATTCGGAGGACAGTGATAGTTTTTTTATCGGAGGAAAAGAATCTCTCGCAAGTCAAATCGTGACGATGGAGAAATTCCTTTCCCATCGATAGATAACGAAATTCCTTATTCGTTCTTCGGTTCAAAACGAGTTTTATTGCGACGAGATATTAATTCGAAGTTAGATGCTGAGATAGAAGTCGACTGGTTGACATTTTCACCGAGAAAGGTGCACCCCGATTTTTACCGAGAAAGCAACGCTGTATTTGCCTTTCGCTTGTTCTGAGACACCCGGTGTATCGCGCGTTGACAATCGATGCGAGGCTTATCGAGTTGCGCTCTCCTCGCTGAACAGCTTCGACCAACAAACGCGAGACTGGATTGGCAAGGAAAATCCTCGCGAAGTCTAAAAGTTTCGCCTTCATTCCTCCTTTTTATAAGGACGAATTACTCGTTTATCCTTTTTATAAAGATAAAATCCTTTTGAAAGAATTTTCAAGTCGGTTGCTTAACTTATTATCCTTGAAATTTTACATTTAATAACAATCTCTTCATTAAGAGATTGCACCGAAGCAGCTTTTACCAAAAGCTTTTGTAAAAGATGAAATACTAAAGCAATCTTCGTACAGATAACAATTTAAATACCGAATAACTAAAATGTTTAGTAATGCATAATCCAGAAATTGAATATAAAAGATAGATATAAATCGTCTCGAAACTGATATTAGAATCAGGAAAATCATTGAAAAAGTAGGATATAAAACAAAAACCAATAAACAAAAGAATAAAGTGATTTTTCAGATAAGAATCACTATCGTTATCATGAACAAAAATGCGTGCATTAAAAAATCCACTAAAATCTGCTAATTTTCAACTTCAATGATTCATTCATTTTCAACTATTCTTGATATTTTTATCGAAAAGTTCAATTTGAACAAGCATATCAAAGTAACTAGCAACCAGAACTTCATGACAATTTAATTCTCGATACTTCCATCGAAATCAATAAGTAGAAAAAGAAGATTCCAAACTCTAACAAAAATCTTGAGAGAGGAAGCGCTTCTTACCTTTCTCCTTGTCGGAGAGGATATCGTCCGGCAGCCTATCGAGGAAGGAGGTCTCCGAATCGCTCTCCGGTGCTGGCGCTGGTCCTGGATCACCAGGGATCTCGTTCCCCAGACCGGAGTCACTCCCATCGGACCTGACTTCGTCTCTGGCGCCCGTCGCCAAGGCCAAGCTCTCGGCGGAGTCCTCTGTGTATGCTTCCGGTCGGTCGGTCTCCAATCTCGTTATGATCGGCGCCATCGCCTCCACGCAGCACAGGGCGACCCCCTCGGAGCAGGGTAACTGATCGGGCGCCATGTCGACGTCGCGCAACTCGTGACGGATGCTCGTGATAGGCGACACCTCCGAACTGTCGGAGCCAGTCTCCGTTTCTGTCTCGGTGTCGACACCTTCGGCAACATCCGCCGATACTTCCGGCGTCTCCTCTGGCGAGCTCGGCATCGTCTCCGACGAGTCCAGCTCGTTGGACACGCGGCTGTCCTCGACCGTGGACGATGAACTCGCCAATACCACCTCTTCATCCTCCTCGAGTTTGCCGATCACTGCGACGGGCGCGGACTCATCATCCTTCTCGAGCTCCCTCAAGGTTTCGCTGTCTTCGGCGTTTTTCGATCGTGACGAATGCCCCATGACCTCACCGATTCGCTTTAGCACCACCTTACATTTCTTCAGGGCCGGTCCATTGTCAGGACTACGAGCACTCTCCATTAGTTCGCACTTCTTCGATCTGGTCATCGGAGAGGAACTGCCCTGCAATCGTTGCTTCTTCGGGCTCTTCTCCTGAGCTTCCGAAGTCTCTTCGAACGAATCGCGCACCTCCTCGATGAAATCCCTTCTTCCACCGGAATAAGGCGAACTCTCTTCGACAACGTAGTTCCATATGTTCTCGTCGACGTTCGTACTTATTAGGGCACACTTCTTCTTTAAATCATCATTATCGATGCGATTCAACACAATAGTTAAATTTCGACAGATGGGACTTGATGGTACCGTAAGACTCGTCGATTCAATGAAGCACTTTTTGGTCGGACTGCAAGGCTCGCTTCCAGCATTCGTGGTCACATTTGTGCCTCCGACGTCGTCTTGACGCGACTCCGTCGTCCCGTCCAAGTTGTCGCTTCTCGAGAATATGGAAGAAGCCACTTCAACGTCGAGCGTCATAATTTGCCCCTTGCTGTCGCAATCCATCTTTCTGCTCTCACTATTTAACGTACCCTCGATGTTGTCGCTGCTCGTGCACTCCGCGCTGATCCTGTCGATCGCTTCCTTCTCGCTCACATCCTGCTTCTCGCGATTCTCAGCGATGTCCTGAATTTTGGAATCGTTTGCCACGAATGATCCCGTTGAGACGTCGTTGCACCTCGGCATTATTCTACCGTCAAGCTCTTCTCCGAAGAGACAGGACTTCGAAGTTAGGGACACCTCGCCCAGGGTCCTCTCCCGCAGGCTCACTAATACCGGCGACAGCCTCCTAACATCGTTCCTCAGCTGGGTCGCCTGCTCCTCCGAGATCTCGATGCCGATCCTTTTGATCTCCGCACCAATCGGCAGGAAATCACCCGTAGCCGGCCTCTTTCTGGAAATATCCGACGATCCGGACTTCTCGATCCCATTCTCCCATACTTCCGAGGACTCTCCGATGTCGCGATCCTGAGAATCGAGCGTTCTTGGTGACTCTTCAAGTTCATGAAGGGAATCTTCCGTCGACTTGGCGCCGATTTCGTCCTTCTCATTTTTCTCGTCCTCATTGGCTTTCTTCGCTATCGTTAGACCCATATTCGCTTCTTTTTCTTCTTTTTCCTTTTCGTCCTGATCCTTCTCTGGCTTATCACTCGATTGTCTCGCTTCAGATCCTTCGTCTTCTAATCTCTCGTCCAATCTCTCGCACACCATCACCAAGTCCTCGCGCGAGTCCTGCACGACGGATGGACGCACCGCGTAATCGTCATCGTCGTCGGCATCCGTTGTTGCCGACGTTATCGTTGTTGATGTCGTCCCGCCTGGCGACGATGTACCTTCCGCTTTGGCCTCCACTGAGGTGGAATCCTCTTGGGCCTCAACGAAACAGTCCTGACGGGCCGAAGGCGATTCCATCTCGGGTGTTTCTGCCATCTGCAAGCACCAAGTTCAGTTGGAGATTAAAGAACAATTCTACATACTTGATGAAGGAATAATCGATTAGAAGCTCTATGCGACATCAAGGAAAACGAAAAAATTATCGATGAGTTACAATGATTCATAAATATCTTGCACGTAAATAACAAAGGTTATTAAAACGAAGAAATACTAAAATCATGTAAACCTTAAGATAAAACGAAAAATGGTTGATGTTTTATATGCATAATGTGTAAAAATAAATGTATAATGGTATATATTAAATACTATATATATAATATTATATATTTATTTCTGTATATGTAAATATATCAGTGCTATTGAAGATGTACGCAGATACTAGCCGAAAATAAAAATATATATCGGGACGCCAAGATATTAAACGAAATATAAATGCTCAAATCCTACGAGAACAAAATGAAAACACCGAGACAAGGATTGATATACAGATCAGAGTGAAATTACACGTTGGCAGAGTAAAATGGAGAGACACCGAAATAACCGACGTAGAATACAGATTAATTGGGTCGTTACGTTTAACGCGGGAACGACTTCTTGCCCTCCCTCTCTCTTCTGGCGGGCAGATGATTTCACCGGCCGTTATTATAATCAGCGATCATTGCGCTCTATCTTTTTCACGAAAATAACATAAGCAAGCCGGAGAGAACGGGGAAATCAATAATCCGCGCACTGATATCGCGCGCACCGTTGCTAAACCCAGAAGAGAATAAGAGCGAGCGAGCGAGCGAGAGAGAGAGGGGGGGAACATCGATGCGAGAAGAAAAATCAATTTCCTGGAACCTAGTGCAATCCCTACCCGTTGCCCCAAAACCCCTTCCGATACATTTTTCTTATCGTCCTCGAATACAAGATACCGCGGGGGAGCCTACATATAATCTTGGCCGGAGATTATTGATTCAAAGCCGACCGGTACGATGGCGAAAGGGGGGGTCAAAGGGGGGCGGCGGCAGGGAGCACCTCCGTTCGCGTCGGGGACGAGCACTGTGCGCGAGTCACTCTCGGGGACCCGAAAACTCGACGGCGGGGCCCCCGGTCTCGTAAAGAGGGGGAAGCTCTTTTTACCTTGAAGTCGCGCGATCCTTCCTCCAGCTTGGTCCAGCTTTGTGCCCCTCGACTGCGGCGAGGGTTCGCGCTCTCCGAGCAATCCCGAGCGGTCTCCCTCTCTGTGGGGGGAAGGTCGTCTTAGGTTGTCTCGCGACTCCGGCTACCACCGTCGTCCCATTCGCGAGGGCCCGCGAGATGCCGGCGGTGCGGTCCCATCGCAGGACCAGACACGTCCTCGTGCGAGGGGGACGACGAGTGGCTCGGGCACAGCATTCGCGATGGACGAAATGGGAACACGTCCGACCCGGAGAGGAGAGAGAGGAGGTGTCTACCGGCTCGCCGGCTCTCTCATGGGAAACGCACGAGATTCACCCCTGGAGATTCATCCGATCGCGTAGCTGAGGGTACCCCGAAACGTCCCCCCGGGAATTCCGAGAAGGATCGACGGATCGTTGGAGATCGACGAGGTCGAGCTCGAAGGAGAAGCTTGAAGTGAACCAACGTGAACGTGAAGGAGGCGATCGGAGTTAGCTTGTGCAGCGAGGAACCCTGGTCTGCGGCGCGGAAGAAGAACGTACGAGCCAAGGAAGTAACTGACGTCCTTCCAGAAACGACGACAACGTCGATGACGACGAGGGGGCGCGACGATGACGATGATGAAGAGTGCGTCAGGAAAGGACGGAGGGGAACCGAGTTAGCGATGTGTTGTGGAGAACGACGAGGTGGTGCGGCGCGTTCGACAGCTCGGAGCAGAGTGAGCGGAGGCGGCGTCGGCGTCGTCGCTCGGCGTCATCGACGACGCCGACGTCGACGTCGACGCCGACGCCGACGCCGCGGCTCTCGGATCCCCTCGGCTCGGCTCGACCCGGCTCGGATGGAAGACACGCCGAGGACGTGTGTTGGTGAATGCGTAATGGAGTGGTGCACACGCGCCGCGGAGGACCGCAGCGGTTCTCAAAGCGCACACCCGGTAGAGCGGATTAGTCATCGGCGACGCGGGCCGATCTTCTTCCTCGCTCTTTTTCGTGGTATTTTTAATTTCGCCGAATGACGTATACGGCGACGCGCAATTCTTCTTTTTCGTTTCGGCAAAAAGTAAAATAAATCGCGCGGTTTCGTCCTAATAACGAGATTCTGAAGCTCGGGTTGCGGAAAAGATTGCCGAGTTAAAGGATGAGGCAGAAGTGACGTAATCGAGACGGCGCAGCTGGCGAAGGAGCGCGCAAAGGTCATTCAAGAAAACGCGGAGTAAATTGAACGAGAAATTCACAACGCTTTGTTTCAAACAGATATTTTTTTTTAAAGGTTCTTGCGCGATATCTTCAATCGTCTTTTCTTCTCCTTTCTTATATTGCATAAATTGCATTGAATACGCAGTTAGTGAAGTTGCGCTTGTTCTTCGATATTATGTCGTCGAAAAATAAACGTCCAAATTGCATTCTTCCCGACTTGGCTGTACAATGCGAATTGACAGTTCTGCAACGATGATGCATTCATTCGCCGTAGTCTAATTATGCCAGTGATGCACGCGGCGCATCAACAGCGAAGAGCAAAGCTTACTCGCGAAGAAACCGCGTGGAATATTACTCGTGCACAATTTACAATCCGCTAATTGCAAAAGAAATGATCCTGTTCGCGAACTGCTGCAGGCATATATATATATATATATATAATCTCTGTCTATATTAAATAAATAATCTAATAATTTTATAAATTAAATAAACTATCATCGTGTAGACTAACTCAAAATGAAGAAAATGTTGTAAACGTTGCATGGTAATTTGTATCCAGTAATTAAATAATCCGAATAAATGAATGATATATAAATATATTATATATAAGTATATAATATATATATAAATATATTATGTAAATAATATGTAAAAAAATATATTTCTTAAAAATATTCAACTTTATAATTTTTATAAAACCTTTCTGTGAAGGAAGTTAAACATTTACGTTTTTTTGCGCTGGATTTAAATCAAAATAAATATTTCGATTAAACATTTATAGAGTACGAATAATTCCAGCAAACGGAAAAGCCGAACTGACGTACAAACAATATATAAATGACAAATTAAAATGTATAATCCCGGTACATTTTGCAAATATTTGGTCGGTGGAATTCACTCCAAATTTCGCGATATTTTTCGATTCCCTGATTCAGGGATGCGACGAAAGTTGATGTCGCGAGAGCGAACATGGGAAATGAGGGACGGAGCGAGATGCATACCGAGTACGGTACGCGATAATGATGCATAATAATAACAAAATCGAGTGACGTAAGCGAGGCGGGCGATGACGCAAGCGTGCGCGACGCGCGACGCCGTTTGTTGCCGATACGCGCCGCGCGATCTCGACCGGATCCCGAGATACTCCCTCCGAGATACAAACGGCCTCTCCATCGAGGTCAGCCCCGAAACCGTCCTCTCGATCCCGTTCTCCCCCTGCGCCGAGAAACCTCGTGCGAGGGACGCGAGGGCCTTGGCGGTCGCCTCGATTCGCGCGATCGCGATCGATTGTTACCGCGCTCCTCAGGGCGGCGACAGCCGGCTTTCCGAAGGACGCGATAGACGCGACGCTTATGTCCGTTTCCGCACGGAAAAAATGGTTTTGCTAAAATATCTAAAAACTTGGCCAGATCTGAAAATAATTGTGTTGAGCCGTCAAAATAATTATGTAGGACGCTCAAAATAGTCGCTGGAATACCAAAACTTTTTACAGCGTTATCATCAGGTTTGGTCGTCCTGCATAGTTACTTTTGATGGTCTAACAAAATTATTTTCAGATCTGTATCCGGTCAAATTTTTAGATACTTCAGCAAAACCGTCCTTTCCATGCACCAATGTGGATTAACTTTAATCTAGATTTAACTTGCTCTTTATCTTTTTCTAGTTCTAAGAATTAGAAAAAGATAGAGTAAGTTAAACCGAGATGAAAGTTAATCCACATTGGTGGAAATGGACGTTAGAGGACCGGAAGGCGTTCTTCGCCGGACGTTCGCGGAAGATCGATTTGCACTCAAATGAGGGATAACGCTTCGTCCTCTGAATGCAAGTCGGAGTACCCCGGGGTACTCCGACTTGCATTCAGAGGACGAAGCGTTATCCCTCCACTATCGTTTTACTACCCGCTGCTTCGAAAATATGCAGGATCGTAGAGTCAAACGCGTGGTCCGCGGGGATAGCGGATTGGTACCGGAATCGGCGTGGTAGCGTCCAGCGATTGTTGCCTGTTTCTCGTTCTCCCTCGCTTTCTGCCTTTCTCTCCCCTGTTCCCTCCCCCCTCCTCTCTCTCTCTCTCTCTCTCTCTGTTTCTCTCTAATCTATATTTTTTCCTTTCCATCCGACGCACAGCCGCACACGTATACGCGCGCACACACGCGTACACGCGTACACATTTGAACGATGCTCTCTCACGAACGGTTCAACGAACGAGAGAGCGCAGCGCTTGCGCGGGGCGGGCGGCCGTAATTGTCGCTACGCTCCGCGAAACTAGAAGGCGAGCGGAGTCTTCCCCGTGGAATTTTAGCGGCCAAAGAGGCAGCCTCCTTCTCCGAGGAGTGCACGCGCGGGCCTCTGCCACGATCGTCTCGAGTCCCATTCCCGCCGAGACGCCGAGATTTCCGGTGAAACGAGAGCTGCGCCAGTTTCGCAGGATTATTGATCGGCGTTCGCGCGAGTATTGATCCGACTCCGGTTGGTGCAAAGTTACTCGGATGCTAAATGCGCGTGACCGCTTAATGTTGGAATTTACCCGATTTAACCAGGCGTATTCGAAGCGTCGAATCGGCGAGGGACCCTTTTTCTTTCTGATTCAGACACGGGGCGACGTGAACCGGACGGCGGCCGCGAAGTTGGAAGCGCGAGCGGAGACTCGTCTTGGAATCTTAGCGGTGAAGAATAAGATCTTGAGACGCGACCTAAAGATGATAGATTTTGGTGTAACGAGTAACGGGAAATTTTTACATGACTATATTGGCCCAATATGTGGAATCGTTTTGAGATACATTTAGGGCTGGGTATGTAATAATCCCCGAGTCCGAATTGAATCGTCCGCTGCGAGCGATGTATTCAATTTAGATGAGAACGAAATGGCAGCTGCAGAATTAAAAGGCCGGCCGAGTCTTTCTTCTTCTCGTTTTGAAACCTCGAAGACAGGGTGTCCCGGTACTTCCGCTTTCGCGAAAGCGACGAATCTTAATATAACAAACGGTGGAGAGTTTGTACGATTATCGATTGGCGTTCGCGTGAATATTGATTCGCCATCGGCGCCTCTTGAGGCAATTTTAGAGGTAAATGTGACTCTTGAATACTTTCAATAATTCAGTAACTTCAGTAACTAATTCAAACAGTATAGTACATATATATATGTATATATTTTGCTTCCTCATAGAGGAAGCTTTGTTTTCGTAAAAAAATTTTTTTTCCAGTTTTCTTTATTAAAGCTTTTAGATTGTTTTAAA
>NJRP01000107.1:53344-63541 GCA_003063835.1 Aphaenogaster floridana | reverse complement strand
ATTATTTTTCAGATCTGTATCTGGCCAAATTTTTTAATATTTCAGCAAAACCATTCTTTCCGTGTGCTAATTTAATATTGTTATCTTATTTAATTAAAAAGTTATGAGTTGTTCTGCGATCTTATTTTTTTAACCCCCCCCCCCCCCCCGAAATAAAATCCTGGCCCCTGATATATAGATATAATAAGTACATAATAACGAATCGAGGATCGTGAGCAGCAGCGAGGTAAAAGAGCGACTAAACCATGCTGTCTGCTTCTCGAATTCATCCTTCCCGAGAGGCCCTCTCAAGGGCGAGCTAAACAAACCCGAGTAGACACGAATTTCCGCGACAATGAAAGAACCGCGGCGGTACGGAGGAGCCATAAAGGCCGTCCCGTTGGCGTTTTCGAGAGCAATCCAGGGACAAATACGCGAGAAGGGAGGACCGGTCGTGGGTAACTCGATGCCCCATCTAATTGAATTGGCAGAACGAAGTAGCGGTCGCGCGGTGGAAAGCTCTGCCTCTGTTTGCCCGCCTCGCCATCTTGGAGCGTCGCCTCGGCCGAGCTTTATTAATTGCTTTCTATTTAAAGACAATCGAGCGCGCGCGATTGAATCGCGCGCGATCGCGATCTCGCGTCGCGTCGTCGCATCGCGCGTCATCAATCTCGCGCGGAGAGCCGCTCGTAAAATCTCCCTCTGCTTCTCTCTCAATTTTTCCCGTCGCCCGTCCGTTCGCTACGAGCGAGTGTCGAGTCAACTCTGAATCGCTCGCAGATACATTGTCGCAGATAATACATCAGCGAGGATTCGCATGACGCAACGCGGATAATTTAATCTACATTAACCTGTTGCCAAATAGCAATATTATTAAATCAATTATATCGAAATGTTCGTTAATTACTTACCGTAGCAATACGGCAACACATTATATTATTAATAGTACATTAATTAATGTATATTAATTAATTAATGTGTGTTTATTAATCTATTATTAGTAGTAAAATACTAATAGAGTTTTATCAATCGTAAATATCAACAAGACCCATCCCCAGGAAACGATAAAAATTATTTCATTATGATATATTTAAAATTGTGAAATATACAATTTAAATTGTATATAGTAGAGTAAAGTTGTATAAATTATTATATAATTTCACTGAAAACCAAGTAAATAATTAATTTAGAATTTAGATTATTGAGCAGAGTATATCATCGTTTAAAGTTTCGCGAAAAATTAATCGAGGAAATATTCTTCGTCGTATATAACGCCTGAAATATAACGCAGACCCTTCATTTTCGGGAGGATGTAAAACTGGTACCGTCTTCCAAACCCGTCCAACTAACCACAGCCATGTTCGATCATCATCTAATGATATACTAACATGTTTACGTCGCGCGTGTTCTCAAATCGTCCGCAGAAGGAGGAAGAGGAAGAGGAGGAGGTAAAGGGACGAGAAGGGACCTAGTCCCGGACGAAGGGATGCTGAAGACGGGGAGGGTGGTGCATTCCGTAGCTTCCAGAGAGGCCACCGAGAGCGGAGGTGGCTCCGTATTATGTCCTATTCCTTCGCTCTTATTATTCCGGAGCGACTCATACCATCTCGCTTGTCCATGCGTGTGTATTGTGTGTCTGTGTGCTTCTCTCTGTGTGCATGTGTGTGTGTGTGTGGATACGTTTGTTGGTGAGGCCCACATATCGCCGGCTGCTCGCTACTCTCCTTCGTCGGGCACACCGACTGGCTGGCACGCGGCGCACATGTCCTCATCGACGCGTTTTACTCGACTCTACAGGGTGTCCCGGTAAAAATCTGCCTGATTCTAAGAACCCGTGCTCTTAGATACTGACAACCACGAAATGAAATCTCGCGGTCAGGAAGTCCCACTGCCGTATTTGCGACGCGTCAGTAGAAACTGCCAGCACTGTTAAAACACCGTTCTTGACTCGCTTCCATTTATCTAATCCGCAACAGAAAGAATGGATTGGACCAAACAGGAATGCAAACATGGACACGCGTAAGAAGAAATCGTTGTCCCGTGTGTGAGGAAAAGATCCAGCGCGATGCGTTAAGTTACAATTAAATGAAAATAGTAACAAAGAAAGATGGAATCTCCCCGTGACAGTGTGTTCCGAAAAGGGATATAATTGAGCTTGAACGTGTGAAACACAACTTGAAAGAGATTTAAAGAAACAGAAGTACAAACCGCGATCCTTCTTGGAAGAGAATTAGAATTCTAGAATTATAATTTTTATAGGAACTTTTTTATCTGTATTTGCAAAATTTCTCATGTCACATCTTCAGCCAACTATAATATACAATATCCACAAAGTATTTCCTTTTTCTAAAGAAAGACGAATTTTATTTTTCGCGCGCGTTTGTCAACTCGCAACAAAAGAGACGTTCCTGAAAGAGAAACCTCGCCTCTTGGAGAACCTCGAAAAACTTCAGACATGCGAATTTAGAAATTCAGATTCCGAAAAAAAGATCCGAGCGCACACGCGCTGCATATGAAAGGATATAATACATTAAGGACGAAGGCGAAGAGGAGCGAAACATAATTAGAAGGAATGGGAGGAGAGGAGGGGGGAGAAGGAAGCTCAGGAGCTTTCCCGATACGTAGAAAGCATCGTGGAGTAATATCGCGCCGTCTGTCGTAAAACCGCTTTGATCTCGATTCTCTCTCTCTCTCTCCCCCCCCCTCTCTCTCTCGTCCTCGCCCACTTGAAACATTTTTATCTCTTTTCCCCACGTACGACTACGGACACCACTTCCTCCCTGCCACCCACTTTTCCTCCCTGTTACCGCTCTTTTTTTCCCGGCTTTGCAGAAACCGGCGAGACGGAGTCCGAAGCCCGAACGCTTCTCTCTTTCCCACGAAAATCCGTATCAAGCTCCGATCAAACCGTCGCCTTCCTACAATCCCCCTTACCCGCTTACCCTGCCGCGCTACGTGAAAGCCCGGAGAAAGGGGCGAGCGTTACGAGGCAACCCTTAATATCGCTGCACGTGGCCGGTGTTTTCTAAGCAGCCGCCACGATGTCGATGAATACGAAGCGCGAAAACAGAGGCTGCAGTCGCGTAACAGGGATTCACGCGTGCTAAATTACGTAAATTTGAAAGTGCAGTTTTCTCTAGGTGTCCGTGATGCTTTCTTAACTTTTGATTTATTTACAGTCGAGTTTTTCATAAAAAAAGAGATACTATGGATTTAGATGAATTTCAAATTATGAATGACTCAAGATCTTGCAAATAAAATTGCGAAATTGTACAAAATTTCTGTGGAAATTCTAACTCTAAGATTAAAAATACAACAGAAATAAATGGATATATAAGCTTATTTCGGTCGGGCTGGATTCTTGTGCCTAATAATACTTTTGCGTGAATTTATATACGTTCGTACTCTGGCTGGGGGATGATATTTTTTGCAATAAATTCTTTGCAGTGTTTTAAAATGTTTTTAGCATTATCATTATAAAATTGATTATTAATTAATCATGTTATATTATTATTCCAGCTTTAGCTTGAGACTGCGTTTTAAGACCAATAAATAACCGCATAAACAATTAAGACCGTTTTAAAACCGATAAACAATTTGCTGAGCTAAAAATGTATATAAATTCACACAGAAATATTATTAGGCACAAAGATGGGAAGGATTCAACCCGTATTTGTGTTAGTCGCACATGTCGGTCTAATTTCACTTATTATTGATTAGAAGTCTAATTTCCCTAAAAGTCTATTCTTACAGTGCAAGCAATGATTTCTTATAGTCTCCTCTTCAATTCGATTTTGAACATGCTCTTATGGCTGTCTCGGAGGCCAATTTTTCTTCGTTAAACTTCAAGTAGGGTTTCCTTGACTGAAATTTTAATTTCAGGGTAAGTTACAAGGAGATATCGCGATAACGTTACGGAGCAATTAGTAATGGATCTCGGCTGCCGGAGGAGGTGTAGGAACTTTATCTTAATTATTGACGCGTATCGATTGGAGCTTATCGAACTTACGGCCGGTCTCGCAACTATGCACTTCCGCATTGGCGGTGCGACGTACGCGGAATCGCATAGGGAGGATTCTATGCCCAGGCATAGTGTATTCACCCTTCCTAGCTTGAACCGCGTGGATTCACCCGCAGCTTAAGAGCTCTCGCGGATTCCTCCACAGCGAACTTGAGAGCAAACACTTGGCATACTCTGTCGGAAGGCACGTGTTCTCATTAATTTACACACTAGGCTCAATTTATACATTTTTAAAAATTTACTTAATGATTAATTAATGCATCAATTTTATTTTATACCTTTTATTTATCTGATTTTCGCACTTTAGCACGAGAATATTACGATTTAATAATACGGAATGTAATGGCTCAGGAATTGTTTCATCGATATTGAACATCGCGCACGTTTATTGCAAGCAGGAATCGACGTTCTCCACTCGGGCACGTATCGAACGTTAAACAAATTTTCAGGAACAGCCTTCGCAAAAATTCGGATTGCATAATAAGCACCCTCGGCAGAGTCAGAAATTCTGCCGGTGGGTAGAAAATAAATCAGAAATTCCGTAGATAAGGGTGACGAGAAATCTGCTTTTCCATCCCGCTAACAAGAAAGCAACACGACAAGCGGCAATGTTGAGGGTTGGAGGAGCGTAACACGGGAGAGGAATGACGAGAGGAAAAAAGGAGAGAAAGAGAGAAGAGGGAGAGAGAGAAAGAGATTACGAGACTATTCGAGACAAACTGCGGATATTTCGCGGGGGTGCGAAGGAGACAGACGAACGGATGGAGAACGCCGAGGGGGTGTATATTGAGGCTTGTAAATGGAGGTGGGCGACCGGGGGGAGGGGGTGGTTCCGCCCACCTCCGGCCGAATCGATCCCACCGCAATGTAGCGCTATAGCAGCCCACGTGCATACATACCATGGGCTCTCTGCTTCCATAATGCTATAGCGTTTCAGTGCCGTAACAATCACCACGACGTAGCGCCAGCTGAATGCTATTTAAGAGGTCGTTTTAGCGCGCCGTTCGTGAGGCGATTTTCCTAGCGACCTTTTAGGAGCCATTGATTCGAATAAAGAATCCCGAGATTTACGAACGTTTGGAACTTTCAGCTCGGCCTCGGGATTGAAAATTTTTATATTTTCCAGATAATTTCTGAAATATATCAGAAAAAATAATTTTTGATCTTTGGGTTTTTATATACAAGATGTTTTTTTAATTCTTGCATCTTTTTTCAATTTAAGTTTTAGGGGATTTATTATCGTTCTATTATCAAAAATTTTAATATCTCTGTTCCGAGTTTAAATTGAAAAAATTCACGGTTTTTCAATCTTTGAATTAAAAATTTTGGGATTTAAAAAAATCTCTCTATTAAAAATGATAAACTTAACAGAAAATCTTTTTATCGATATTTTAATTCACAGGCAGCTCGAAGCGCCTCTAGCCCTAATTTTGTCGTGCATTTATATAACTGTCCGGTGAGTTTAGCGTTAATTGAGAAAGCGTTTTCCACAATTTAAGCTTTATCCAAAATAAAATTTGTAATGACTTAAGAATCGACGTAGCAAATAAATTAGTTTTTTGTTACAAGATATTGAATGATAAACGTGAACCAGATCTATACTGGTAAAAATTTTTAATTCTGTTATTACTATACTTTTTTTATTAAACTAAAAATTAATATAAAATTTAGTAACATTTATATTTCTAACCGTTTTGTTTAAAAAAACCGTTGGAAATATAAATGTTACTAAATTTTGTTTTATATTTCACATATTAATTTGAATTAAAAAAGACTTTATTATTATATTGGTTTCGTTTTTCTTTAAACCATAGTAAATAGTATGAAAAAAATATCTTTTGCGTAAAATTATATAAATATAAATGTTATATATATTTTAGTGTTATATATTAGTCATTCTCTTATAGTTTTTGACAGTTTATTCCTTTGGATAAAGGTGCGGGATAGTAAAAACCGGAATTTATTATGGTTTTTTTCACTCATTGAACTTTTCCGGTCAACCTTGTTATCAATATATTCGCTCATCATGAGTCATTGTGATACTCCGACGACTACGCAACTCTACCCGACTAAACATGCGCGTAGATGTTCAAAAAACTAGCATGATAGCGCTAGTGCTGCTGACATCATGCCAGCGGCTACAGAAAAAAATTTCAACATTTCAAAAATGTTTTTTAAAAAGTCGAAATTAAAATGATATAGATGAGCGGACACAATTCTTTAGACAGCGTGTCGCAATTAAATATCAATTCATTTTGTTCAAACAACGCTGATACTGATTGCTAGAATATCAAAAGCCTTTTGCAGCATTGTCATCCTATCTTGTTGAAGAGACACTTATTAAGCTAGCAAAATTCTTTTGTGGTCATTTAGCAAAAGTGTTCTTTTCGTATAAACTCTTAAATGCAAAATTCTGTAAACATAACTTAAGTTATAATAGAAAAAAATTAAGATTATCGCGTCTCAAAACTACACAATTCTAAAATCTCTGAACGAAATTCCGAGAAGCTTCAGTATATTTGAAATCTTCGAACGTGGAAATATTAGAATTTATAAATCTCCGAGTCTGTTTTTTTTTTTGGAATCCTGGAACGCTCAAAGCCTCTCGAATTCCAGATTCTGCAGTCTCTGGATTTTCGAACAGCCGGCCGACCGTTGTAGGCCCGAACGACACGGTATCCTCGTGCACTGATTGCATGTCCAATAAGAGAACCACCGACACGCGCTCATTCAATTCGCGGTCCACGGCTACAGGCGCGGAATGCATCGGCGACATCGGCCGTGCACAGGGGTGGTGGAGCGACGCTGTAGTAAGGGTGGGGAGGTGGCGCGGGAAGATAACGGGCGAGGAGGCATTATAACGTGTGTTACGGGATGCACAATCGACTCACACACTCGCCCGAGAGTACAACGCGAGTACCCTCCGCGAATCCGCTGAAGAGCTCGTTCTCTCCCAGGCATCTCGGGCCAGTCGGGATTTCAGGATGTGTTTAAACTTGTGCGACTGGACATCGTCCAATTTAGATGTTCTATCGGAGAAATCCAGAATTCGTGGATCACAGACATCGAAATTTGAATCATTCTTATTTATTTATCAATAAACGATCAGATTGAATTGGTACATTAAACGATGTGTATGTAATTATGATGTCTATGGATTCTTGAATCTACTATCTTTCAAATTTATTATCTGCGAATCCTTAGAACTTGAAATTTTGAGACTCGTGGATTTTTAAATCATCAAGTTACTCGATAGTCGATTAGTATTTCAGATACTTTAATTTCCGAATCGGAGATTCCAGATCTCCTCGGATCTATTCTTGAAATTCCAGAATTTTAAATGCGAGGTTTTTCAAACCTTCGAATATGTAGCTGGTAGAATTTTACGATTCCAGATCACTCGGATTTTAGAAAATTTAATTTCTTGAAATTTAAGTAGTTCAAGAAATCGCGGTCGGATGCTGAAGGAAAAAACCGTTGGGCTTTATTTCTGAAAGCCTGGAGTCCTCAGATTTCAGGATCTTCCGTGCCTCGACATCTGGTAGGAGAAGGGTAACTTGTATCTTTGGAACGTCTGAATTGTGAGAATATTAAAGTTCTCGGGTTTTGGTATCTGCAGTTTCTCGGATTCCGAACAGCTCTCGCGATCTGAGAGCCGAGGGGGAGATCCCGGAGCTACATATATACCTGGAATCCGCAGGAGTCTGTTTTTTTAAAATTTAAAAATTTTAAAATTCCCTAAAAACCGAGATCTTTCGAGTTTCTGAGTCCAGAGTAGTTTGAGCAGTCGCGGTCAAACGTTAAGGAGAAAAGGAAAGCGGCGGGATCCTAGCGAGGTAGAGGCAGGGCACGAGACGAACTCCTGGTTAACGGGATCGTAATAGCGAGGTCAGACGAGCCTCTTCGCTTCCTCGGTCACTGCCGTTCCTCGTCTTCCTGTCGTCCTCAAACAGCGACCGTTGCTTAAATTACAACGGACAGTCTTTCTGAAGAATCGTAAAAAAATCCCCGGAAAAGCATATAGAATAAATTCGTTATTTCTACTTAAAATAGTTACAGCGTTTATTATATCGCTGATTAAGATTAATTGTTAATTGTCTCTGCTCAAAAGAATAATGTTCATATTTATTAATAATTTACTATAAGCTATTATTATTGTAATCTATTCCATTATAATCTATTAATAATTTATTGTAATTCTAATAAATTGTAATAGAATTGATTAGAATCTAATTATTTGGGATAAATTCCAATCTGTATCTATAGAACTATCGGTTAGTTCATCATTTTAATTCAACTAATGTTTACTGGAAAAGATTAAATTGCTGTAAGCTTTGTCGAAGAAAATTGAAGAAAGTAAATTCGCGACTTTAAACGGTACTATTATGTTTTAGACTTTAATCTTTAGACTTTATTATCATTAGTTATATTGATTATATCAAAAAAATCTAGGCTTACAAACAGCATTGCTGATACCTCACTTTGTAGTCTCTACTGCATTTACCTTCATATATAATATCTTCTAAATAATAAATAACAAAAATTTCAACAATAAAAACAATAATTTGTTATTAAAAATGTTTTCTTTATAATATTAATATTGATATGGAAAAAATGAAAAAAATTGCTTATAATAATGATTTACATGTAGTTTAGATATCAATAATTCTAATAAAAACGTGGCACATTAGCGTATTTATTCAGTAGTCATATTTAAAGAGAATTGTATAATTCATGTACATTTCACATTCTTACACGAAAATGATACAGTAAAACTTTACTTTTTTAATTCCAAAATGTTTTTTTAAACTCTATTCCTTATAAATACAGTTTTTCAAAATTCTATATTTTGTTTGCGATTAATTACTTAAAACTTTCGTTCCCATAAGATTCAATGCTATTTTAGAAAGTTATTTTAAAAAACTAAACGGTCAAAAAATTTGAAAATATTTAGGAATGTCTAAATATTAATCATAAACTTATTTTCAAAATATGATCGAGTTCTTATATTACGTGAAAAGACTGGCGAACCTCCTTAAATATTTAAGGCTCTTAAGCCACTCTACCGTGCTTATTGTTAGACGTACGGTATTTCGAGTCATGTAGGCGTCATTACTCTACAATCTGAACATCCTCGGCTGAAAATTCCGCTTTGTCTCGTAACATCACTGCATATGCAAATAACATGACGCGAGCGCGACACAGTTGCACATTACGACTACGCAACGAATAGTCGTCGTCACGCTCGCGTCGCTGTGACGTCGCAATGGATGGCGAAGGGGTGGAAGGCAGCTTCTAAGAGCCTAATACTCCTAACGCTTTCATTCGTCGTGAAAACCAGATGAGCGACAAAAACGTTCGCCAAATTTAAAAATTTCCCTGAACCTTTCTTTCGCTTAAATTACATACTTTCCCGCAGATTTCTGTTATATAATAAATAAAAATATTCCAAATGGCTGCGGACAAATTATATTATTTAAATAAAAATGAAATACGGTCCTTACTTCTCTATAAACAATAATTATTTAAAATATCCATGTTCTTTATAGATATATTCTTTGAAGAAATCTATTTCTGAGCTATCAATTTTCTAGCTGTTGTTTTATTCTATTACTAATGTCTATCTTTTTAATGTTTATCTTTGTATATAATTTCCCAAAAATTTCTATTATGCATATAATAAATAATTTTATATAATATATAATACAATAATAAATTATATAATATATAATAAATAAAAAGATTCCAGATGGTTGCAGATGAATTATGTTAATCTTAAATAAAAATAAATTATGATCCTTACTTCTCTATATACAATAATTATTAAAATATCCTGTTCTTCATAGATATACTTTTTGAGGAAATCTATTTCTACGCTACCACAATTTCTTAGCTATTATTCTATAATTAATATCTATCTTTGGAAATAATTACCCTCTCAAATTTCTGTTATAAAATAAATAAAAAAATTCCAGACAACTGTGGATGAATAATATTAATCGTTAAATAAAAATAAAAAAAAGTGTGCAAATTAGGAATTTGCACAGTGCTTTCTCATCAATTTAAAGGGGGTCAAATTAAGAAGAGGCACAATGCATCATCAACATTTTAGTTGACTCACAAAGCTTCTCTATGAGGAAGTTTTTTTATTTCTTCTTTTTTTTAGTTTGGCTTCCTCATAGAGGAAGCTTTGTGAA
>NJRP01000107.1:17186-40631 GCA_003063835.1 Aphaenogaster floridana | reverse complement strand
AAATATAAAAAATTATTACACAACAAAGAGTAAAAAAACTAATTTTTGTAAAAGTACATGAATTTATACATTTCCATTATTAGTAGTGTAATTGTTACACTCATTATTTATGTAATTTTACATACTTTTTTTACAGTGTGCGGTAAATCAATTAAATCGGTAGTAATGCAATAGAAATATAATGGAACATAATAAAAGCGTTATAATAATAAAATTTTACCTTTCTTTCGATTTAACGTGATTTCATAAAAAAAAGAGAAGGGAACGAAATTGATGAATTGCATGATTCACGGGAGCCACAGTTGAATTATTCGCGACGTGGGGTATTTCGATGTAAATCATCGAAAATCAGGAGAGAAAAATACGTGGTTTTTGCGAAATGAGCATCAACGGATATTTTCTGTTAAAATTTAATTACATAGAGAAAATTCTGTTCAAAGAGCAAAAACGAGAGAGAAAGAGACAAAGAGAGAAAGCGCCAAAAGAGGAACGATATAAATTTTTAAAGAACATTTTCCATGCGATCGCAAAAATTCAAATTTTATCAGAGAACTGAAAATGCAAAACTGATAACGTTCGAATATGTGAATATTGCAACTTTGTAACGAACCGGGCGATTTTAACGAAATTGTCGTATTATTAGCGCTCAAGACCGGATAAGAAATTATCTTGAGTCCCCTCTTTTCCTCTCTATCTCCCCTTTTGCTCCTCCTCCCTCCTCTCTCTCTCTCTCTCTCTCTCTGTCTCTTGATCAGGAAAACGATCTACACAATAACGAGATAACGCGGCGGCCGACCAGCAACAGCAGCAGCTTCTTCGGCGCGAACCAGTTTCACCTCCCACACTGCTCGCCGACGCTGCTCCGATATTTGTTTTTTTTTCCATTCATTTTCCATGCCCATGTACCGCAACTCGAGCGAATGACGCGACGTTGTGAACGAAAAATGATTCATACATCGCGAAGTCAGCGTCGACGTCGCGTCGTGACGTATCCAAATGCATAATACACAGTCTGTCTCCCTTATTCCCATCCCTCCATCTTCGCGTTATTTTTTAATGTCCCTCGATCGACTCAGAGAGACGATTTCGTCTTAAAGAAGATTGTTCAATAAATGACACAGTGGCGTCACCATTCCTTCTTTAATTGATTTCAGATGGATCTTATTTTACAAATTTTTAACTCGAAATTTCATAAAGACGTTTATAATATTAAAAAATAACAAGCCGATTGCGAAAAATCTGCCATTAAAAACAATACGATAAAAAGGAGTCGCTCGATATATTTAATATTTTACAAAATTAATGAATAAATTATATTTTAGAATTATTAAACGTGCTATGAATTTATATTTTACCTCTTGCCTCTTCAAAAAGTGACGTATTTTCAAACTCTTTAAACAAACTGTTTTAAAGACATCTCTTCTTAAATTAATATTTTATTATTATGAAAGATTGCACTCAATTATATATATATATAACATTTAAATACTGAAATATATTATAATTACATTAGCTAAGTTTCTTCTCAAAACTTGTTATTAATATATTATAATATATACTAATGACTCTACTTAACATTACTAATTTGAATCCACTTAACATTACTATTAAAATATCCGGACTTAATTTTCTTCTTTCCCTTCTCATGAAAACCTCTAGAATCAAACAGTTGCGCGTTTAAGCAGTAATGACACAAATCCAGAATATCGATAACAGAACAGAAGTCCTTATTCGACTGATATCAGTTGCACTGATAAGGCGATGACATACCTTGTCCACATACGTGATGTGCGTATATCGCGATCGGATTCAGAAACTTCGGTGAGACCGATTGTTTCTTCTTTCATTCTTTTTTTTTCTTTTATTCGATGCAGCAAACAACGCATTCTTTATTCATGCGTTCCGATTGTATCCGACGATCCTCGGTCGTCGATAATTTCATCAGTCGGCGCACCTTGACCCGTCCCGCCGGTCATTTCGTTCGTTTATGCGCGCCGGGATAACCCCCGATTGCAAATTAACCGGGGGACGTGTGATTCTCGCTGCGAAAAACACGCCGAGACTCCACGTCGCGCGAAACTTAAGTTCACGTCTAAGATCGTTAATTGAGTCCAATTCCTCTAAGCCCGATCGACGGGATCTAAGAACAATTGGACATCGCCTGTGAAAGGTCAAAAGGCAACGTTGGGAAAATTGAATCAGTTGAATTAACGAGAAGGAACCGAGAGAGACACTTCAAAACTTCGTCAACGTGATTTTTTGCCTTATAAAAATGTAACGACAATGTAACGAGTATCGACTTAATTCGCGTCTTTTTTGGCAATGACCATTTTTGAAATAACGCATCTAGTATTCGCAATCAAATTTCCGAGCTTGATTAATAATGTCGCTGAGATTACATCCAGTTATTTTTCGTCACGTCACGAGACGTTTCTAATTTGATATTTCGATTGTTTTAATTTTTCCAGACTTGTCTCTCTACTTTCCTATTTTTGAAAATTCATCATAAGGGAAAAATCGGAAATCAATATAAATAATTTTCATTGCAAAATTTATATTTTATAAAACAAAGATCGTAAGCTCGAAATATACAAAAGCAATAAAAATAAGAAATGGTCAAAGATACGATTTATATTTTATATTCAAAACTGTTTTTGATTTTATTTTGTTCTTATTATATTTAGGATATTTTTTATTTCCGTACGATTTTAAATATAATTATAGATAGCACTTACAAGCATCTAATTTGATATTTCTATTGTCCTGATCTTTCCAGGCTTCACTCCCTACTTTTCCATTTTTGAAAATTCATTATAAAGAAAAGAATAGGTAATCAATATAAATAAATAATTTTTATCGTAAAATTTATATCTGATGTTATATATTAAAAACTGTATTTAGATTTTATTTTCATTATTTTGAGAATATTTTTTATTTCCATACAATTCTAGATATAGTTATAGATAACACACACACACACACTTACAAGCATTTAAATAATTTTCTAGATGTGGATTGTTGTACTTCGCACGTGATGCGGGATACGATAGAATATACTTCGCGTGGGCGCATTTCAATCGCTGCTGGCCGATTTTGTGACATACATACGTCACGAACGCTACCTGCGAGATAAGCGCTCCGGAAGTGCGTCAGAACCCGTTATACTTCTCACGTAAGGTTGCACGGCGTGCGACAAACCAGAAAATTTTCCCAGATGTTCCGAGACACAAGATTGGACTGCATGTATTACAGCGGGCGAATCGAATGATATTAAAAACTCTTTTAAAATGTGATTGATAGAGACGCCCGTCCCGGTAATTGGAAGGTTCAGGTTCGAACCAGGCTGATTGTGAGTGATATTTTTCACAATAAATTTCTTGTAGGTTTATAATATTATTTGTTACAACGAAAATTCAAAAAACAAAATTTTCCAGAAAATGAGTTTGAATTATTAAAATTTGAATCATTAAAATTTTGAATCATTAAAATCATTAAAATATCATTTTTAAATGCGATTTTGGTGTAATAATTGATTGTGGAGGAATAAAAGTATCATTAATTTTTCATCCGATGTATTGAATTCTTACCTACTATAAAAATAAATCCTTAAAAGCAATTCTTTTTGACTTATAATACTCTTGATGCAAAATTCTCTTTTCTCTTTTCAGTTTTAGAAGCTCAGTTATATCGTTCTATCAATAATAAAAATTCCAAAGATTCGTTCTTTTTCTTGCAAACAATTAAAAACAATTTTTGAGTTATGTCATGTATTGTAGTAAATGAGCGATATGTTTATTAAGTATAAATAATGTAATCGGAAAAATCCATATTTTGCCTCAATCTGCGTCTTTCGATAACACGACTTATTTAAGACGAACAACAGTTTATTTTTAGAAAAGCCTTCTCTTTCCTGTTGGAGGATAGCTCATGAAAGGATGTAGTAAAAATATACTTGGCACGAGACGCTACCACGTCTCTTGATAATAAATTGATTATTAATTTAATGATGTCATATTACATTTTCAGCTTCGGCATAAAACTGCATTTCAAGACCGAATAGTAATCGGCGCATGGTTTAAAGGCCTAATCACACTAGCGATTGCCGATTGGATTGCGATTGCGATTGGCGATTACTTTTTAACCAATCAGAGCAAAACAGGCACTGATTGCTTTGCTCTGTTTGGTTGAAAAGTAATCGCCAATCGTAATCGCAATCCAATCGGCAATCGCTAGTGTGATTAGACCTTAAAAGCGTACAATATAATAAAATTCACAAAAATTATTAAGCATAAGGTCTCGCCCGAAAATTTCAATATTTATTTATTCTGTGCTATACACATATTGGTCGCTATTTATTTATCAACTTATTCTTTTAAAAAGTGTATCCGGGAAGATTTAGTGGAAGATTTATCTGGGTAAAGTTGATATTACGGTTAATAATAAGTGACGTCAAATGGCCCTTAATATTAAACTTCGAAACACATTATATCCTGCTACATACTTTTCGTTTTGATAAGGTAATGTTGCACGTGATTGCGTACAATAAATTCAACGTGCAGGGTAGAAAGAATGGAGGAGAATCAGTTTCTATAGATCGGGCTGTATCGATCTTTCCGATATCAATGCAACAATTTTATGCAACAAAGCGTCCGTGGTAAACTCGACCGCGATTACATTCATTATTTACGATCGCGGTGCGTACACACGCGTTACTATGCGCCTGCATTTTCCACGGAGCACGTGTTTACCTCGCACGCGACAAATATGCGACCGTCCACGTGCATCAACATGACGGATGTGTGGCGGCCGAGTGCGATGTGGGGCACGGTAAGGCCATCAGCTTGGGGAACTTACAGGCTTTGTATATTGATTTTCGAACATTGCTTCCGTTGTTTCATTCATGCGACTTGTATATGCCCACAATTTCTTTTAAAAAATTGAAAACTGAGTGTAAAATATTTGGAAAGATCTGCAGCTCATCGATAACCTTGACTTTTAAATGTGTTGCGTAAGATAGAATCGCCTACACAACAAATATTTTAATATCCACCATACCATGGTAGCGTGTTAGCTTTCAATGCTAATTAAAATTATTCTAAAATCAATAAAAAATTTGCATCAATGGCTTAATGTCTGCAAGGACAAACTTAGATCCTTTTTTACAAAACGCATTCTCATACACAAAAAAGAAAATGATATATTAACAGCGTTAAATCTAATTGGACATAATTTTGTTAATTCAATAATAGTATTTAATAAAACAAATACACTCTTGTTTTATTAAAACTTTATTGAATTAACAAGCTTATTTCCAATTAGACTCAATGCTGTTAACACATAATTTTTTCCTTGTATTGAAAAGATTGCGTAGTTCGGGTAATAACATTTAGCAGCTGCAATAGAAATAAAAGAGATCCTCGATTTTACAAATTCCGATAATATTGATCGAGAATTTCGGGCGTGTAGCTTGGAATTATTTTGTAGAGGCGAAACAGATGTATCGCAGGCTTGAAAGGCGAGGGGACTATTTGGGTCCTGTGCTGGTGGGATCAAGGTATACGGACGGAACTACCAACGGCAACCTGGTCTTTCGTCCAATCGAGAGGCAAGGCTGGCTTTCTCACTCGCTGCAGAAAATATCACTTTCAAAGTTTCTACTTGCAACAGTAACGTCTCGACGCGAATAATTCACTTATTTCATAATTTAAGGCCGTTCGATAGAGAGATATATACGAGAGAAATGTAAAGAAATCAATCGGATAAAATATGGAAGCGCAATATTTTTCGTATCAATTCTTCCCGCATCATACTCATAATAATAATAACAATAATGTAAGAATAATAACGCAATTTTGTTTATCAAGAGCTTTCTATAAATTCATTTCTCCTGTTAATAAGTAAGTAAATCGATAAAAAAACCCCAAGGATACGGAAGGACGAAAACGCTTAGCATATCGCATCATCACATCGCCTGTCGCTATCCTTTTCCCTTTCCTTTCGTTTTCCCCGGCTGCTTATAGTTTACTTTCTAATTGCAGGTAATAGTACGTGCTGCAGTGTTTTGCTTCGTACTCTCATTCAGGTACCCAGCAAGGCGCTTGACCCATTGTGCTCAATATTGCTTACTAAACACAAATCTCCAGACATTTTCCGTTTACTTCCTCACGCAGCTACGCAATGGATGCACAAAATAAATCGGCCGGCCGAAAAAAATCGTGATTTAAGATTCGCAATTAAACTAGAAAAATTTTTCGACTCAAATGATTGAGTGACTGTGAATTTTTCAAAAATTTTCTGGTACTTAGATAAAGAGGAAATTTCCACTTAAGTGGCTAAATATGTTCGCAATCAATTCTTGTAAAACTCAGTAAGGCTACATAAATCTCCTCGTGCAATTTAATTTCGCCTTTTCTTGCGTGACGTTTAAAATATTGTAAACAGACGCACACAGAGGCGGTTCGCGCTATCGGTTAGTTGACGCATTTACTTATATATAGATACTATAGCCTTACTATATTGCCCGTTTATCTCAACTGCTAAGACTTTCGCGAGCGAACTCGTCCACGTATTTATCATTTTAAATTCAGCATTATATACTTAAAATAATGTTCACGATAAACTCGAAACGCCAAGCTGGCACGAATGCTACCTTGCTCAAAAATCATCAATAAGATCTTTCTAATCATCAGCAAGGAGCCTCCTTTCCTGCTCCAAAATACTTTGCTCTAAAATGATTAATCAGAGAACCTGTTACATACGCGCAACCGTGAGAAAGCGAGATAACGCGTGACGTATTAAACTAGTCAGCGATTATTGTTGCAAACTCTTATATATATATATATATACTTCTTTTTTCCTGTTACTTATCTTACCGAACAATCAAGGAGCCTGTTGCCAACCAAGTGTTTATCTGCGCTTGCACCTGCAGGACCCTGGCCGTTTTTGCAAAGTGGCACGGCGAGAAGCGTCTCCAGCCACTTTATATTGCAAAAATAACAGTATCTAGACGGTTAACATCATATCTTTAACAACACCTCTTTCTGTCTCTCTCTCTTTCTCTATCTCCGTCTCTCTTTTTCTTTCTCCCTCTTACACCTCTCTCCTTCTCCCACCTCTTCAAAATTGTGCCTCTCTCTCTCGCACTCTCGTCGTCAGCAACTACGCCATCGTGGGGTTCCGGGCTATGAATAAGCCCTCCTGGTCTAAATCCCACGGGATCTCAAGTCGCGAGGTCAGGAAAGCGAGAAGACTCACCGGTTCGGTGACGAGCGTCACATCTCCACACCGCTGAGGACGTTGCTGGCTGACGCCTTCTTCCCCGTCGTCGTCCCCGTGATCGTGGTGATTGTCGTCGTGCTGGCGGTTTTTCCCACCTCGCTTCAGCACTCCGGAGTAATCCAACTCAGGCTGGATCGAGCTCTCTCGTCCGGAGTGATATCACTGCGCCGCGGCGGACAAAGCCATCTTGAAGAGGGCACGCACGCACAAACGGCACAACCTGCCTCTGATCGCGACGGTCAGGTCCTCTTGCCAGGACAGGAGGCGGCTGAATGAGAACACAGCACGATGGAAGAGTATGCCACGATGGCGCCACAAGACGACTACTGCCTCCGCCATTGTTTCCGCCTTCGCCGCCATCGCTTCGCCGTTGCTGCCATCGCTACCGCTGCCGTTGCTGCCGCTTGCTTCCTTAACATTGGTCGCAGCGATTATCCACGGCAGGGGGGAGGGGATGTGACAGAGTTTGATAAACCTTTTGTGGGCCTTCCCCAGAATACCCCAATACCGATGTCGACAAAATACGTTTAGAAAGAATCAAAAGATTATTTTTGAAACGATGATGGGGATTGGATGGCCAAGTGACCTTGGAGAGAAGCTTCCACTGGTAAGCGGCGCTACTTCAAAGGCGGCAACTTTGAAGTTGTAGGTGGGTTGGGATCAAGGAAAGATTAGGTCTTTGATTGAAGCGACGAAGATGAAATAGAACGTATGATTTATAAAGAATCTTATGGCGCTGTCCTCACTTTTGCAGATTCTTGTTATTAACTTCTTGAAGTGCGTAAATTTTGTTCTAAGAGCAATCTTGAAACGATCCACAAGTAATATATCTTTTAAAAAAAACGACGGAAATAGAAGCGGAAGAAAGATCCTCATTTAAAATAGTAGAGTTGAAAAATGATACGTCGTCATGATAAAAATTGAAAGTCTAATAGAAACAAAATAAAATGAAGCGAAAATGTTACATAAAATAAAATGATAATTGAAGTAAATTAAAATGAAACAAGATAAATTTAAATAAAATTCTCCAATAATCGTACAATTTGACGCTCATCGGCCATCGAAATGCGATTTTCTTAAATAGATTTTATTCGAGAGCACTAAACAATTATTACCTACATTCTACAACAGGTATATCTTCCTTGCCTTCGTTGAGACGCTGTTTCATTTCTGCTTTTCCCCCCCGGTAAAGGAGGGTCGCGAAAATAAAAAGAAAATCGCACGATATCTCTTATAAATAGCACAATAAATAATTTTCTTTTCTTTCCAATCCCATGTTTCTCTCTCGCTTCTCACATCGCACTCTCTCACTCGTTCGCTTCTCGAAGCGAATAAATCCTTATTGGCACATTGTATAGTAGACTCTTAAGTATATAAATAAGTCGTAAGTCGATGCCTCGTTTAGATTATTAAATATATATATGTATATATATGTATATATATATACTGTATATGTGTATATGAATATTCAATATCTTTATGTTGTATATACGACTAGAACTCCTCGACACACGTATCACATACTAATATTGACTATCATGTTTCAGGACGAGACTCGGAAGCTCTTCGCGTCCCGAGTCTTGGCGACGTTTTCGTCCTTCCGTTCGATTCGAAAATCAGGAACCCTCACGCGCAAATCCTTTAAATCTCCCCGAACCTTTTCGTCCCCGCGGTCCTTTTATCTTTGCGAATCTCAGACGGATCTCCATCGCTGGTTCGACGTTTTTAAAGCAATTGTGCGATTGGATTCGATAAAGAATTCTTGTTTCCAGAAGAAAAAGAATTTTCTGTTACAAGAAGAAAACTTCGCTTTTCCATGAAGGAAGTATACGATAAAGAAGTATTGACTAATCGGAACGCTATATCTTCGAGAATCAACCGTCGGATGAACGAAAACGGCGCCGTCGTCTTATTGCTGCATCATTGACTGTAAGATCGTGACAGTGTTAATCGCTTAATCGCTAGTACTTTCGCAATGCTTTCGTCCAGACTTAATCTGGATTCCGAGACGAATTTAATTAATCCGCTGGAGGGAATTGGTGCTACTTGAAATCACCGTACATTTTATTTTTTTTCGCGAGAAAAGTCGTTTTCTTAGATTCTTAGATGAATTATAACTTGCTTCAACGTCTCTTTTCGCTAATCTTTGATTATTTAAGTATGACATCTCTTTTGTCTCTGCTACGTTTTATTTCAAATCTTATCGGAAAAGATAAAATCGTACGGTTCGTTCTTCCGCGTTTTGATTGGATAAATAAGATGCTTAATATTTAAAAGGCTAATTCATCCCCCTCTTTCTCTCTTTTTCTCTCTCTATCTTTCTCGAGGGGTTAATCAGCACTTCAATAATGCTCTAATAATTAATACTTTCATGGCCAAAGGCGTTTCCATTTCTGAAAGTACTCCTCCAAATCTTCACCTTTAAAAATCTCGTACACGATATCTTACACTAATTAATCAATCGTCGCTCTTTGCCTCTAATACTTTAAATCGTGCTTCTCACTATTCGATGTTTTCATCGGTTTAATTCAGCGACTTGCATTCGGATGCGATCGATCTTTCGCATCTTTCGCGAGAAAAACGAAGAAGAGATGGAGTCGCAGAAAAAGAAAGACAAAAATCGACTCCTTAATTTGATTCTCCGCTGGCGACTGTGCCGTCAGTCGGAGGGCCGGTCACGATCTGGGGTTCGCTCGCGGGTAACCCCTGCATCTCCTGCACCCCCTGGAACAGCTTGCCAGGGAATCCCTGCAGGAGATCATAGGAGACCGGCGTGGGTGGCAAGGCGGTAGTGTGCGCGTGCGGCGATTGCAGAACGGCGATCACTCTTCGGAGCTCCTCCAAAGCGTTTCCTGCGAGAACGGGCACGTCTCTTATTACCAACTAGCTTAAACTACCCGGCGTGCACCGAACTTAAATTATCACAAAGTTTAAAAGGGATGAAATCAGGGGGAAGGGGTGGAATGCCCAGGTTTCAGGTAGCCTATATTTTGTGCAAGGGTCTAGAGAGTAACTATGCCAAAGTTGGTCCATATCGCTCAAAGGGTTTAGGTGTGTATAAAAAACATACGGATATACATTCTATTTTATATAAGGTAATTGGGGGAGACGCCAAACATTTTATATTTAATTTATAAAAGAAATAATATATATTTGTTATTTAAAGAATACGAAGAAACCAGGAGGAAGCCAAGTATGAGCCAACGCCGATATCGGGACGCACAAAAATGTTGTTTATTGAACTAAAATAATTTACAAACGTTTCGACTCAGATTCGAGTCCTCTTTAGTGTACAATAATAAAAGAAAACTTAGAAACTAAAAATGAAAAGATGAAATGAGATGAAAATCACGCATCCCCACAAAACATGAAACATATAGAAAGATAACCAAATAGAAATAGGTAGACTGAGGATTTATAGAGAATTACTGTAATAGGCAATGAATTAGAAATCAAATTAAGAATGTATTAATTCAGTGGGAAGAAACGTAAATGTGGTGACACCAAATGAAAATATGAATGTGACATTGCGGTTATCTTTCTATGTTTCATGTTTTGTGGGGATGCGTGATTTTTATCTCATTTCATCTTTACATTTTTGGTTTTTAAGTTCTCTTTTATTATTGTACACTGAAGAGGACTCGAAATCTGGGTCGAAACGTTTGTAAATTATTTTAGTTCAATAAACAACATTCTTGTGCACCCCGATATCGGCGTTGGCTCATATACTTGGCTTCCTCCTGGTTTCTTTAGATTTTATATCATTGAGCCTTAACTACAATAATAATTTTTAAAGAATACGTATAAGTATTAGAAAACACTATAAAATGAACAAAGTAGTAGTAGTTAACTTATAAACTTATAAACGAATTCTGAATCATGATGCACCTTATTCCATTTGGCATCTCCCCCCTCCCCCCAATTACCTTATATAGATTAAATCAATTCGAGTCAATCAATTAGAATTCATTTCGATTTTAAATTCAACGAAGAGTTGCCACACGAGGCTCGCATCAAACGGGTACATTACCTTGCATGAGGATGTAATTCTTCGCCAGCAGAAGGGTGGCTATCTTGGACAACTTCCTCACCGAAGGACTGTGAGCGTAAGGGATGACAGAGCGGAGCTCGTCCAGCGCGTCGTTTAAGTCGTGCATTCTCCTGCGTTCTCGTGCGTTGATGTTAAGTCTCACGCTCTTACCCTGACGAGTAGTCTTCGACTTCGGAGGGCAGTTCAGTCGCGAAGCTGTGGGTCTAAGAAAAAAGAACCATATTATTAATTACACATACTTAATTAAAAATTTACCGATATTCTTTAGAAACATATTGTATCAAGTATATATGCGTTACTAATCGATTATATACTACTACTGAAAAATATTTGCCCACTCTGATTTCTACATGAATTTTTTTATGTTTACTTTTTATTCCAATTCTGTTATATTCTCTTTATATATGTAGAGTGCAAGATTTTGATCTCTATCAAACATTATTATTGAATTCAATGTCTACTCTTAAAATTGTTCATTAATCTTTTGAATTTCTATCATTTAATTAAGTGAGCAAATACTTTTGAGCGGTAGTGTACTTATTCACTAATTTATATATTTGTGTCCTTTGAGGAGAATTTACATCCCCGCTTTGGTGGTTATTTATATCCTGTATCATTTAATAAAGGAAGATAGAGTGGGCAAATACTTTTCAGCGGTAGTGTACTTATTCGCCTATTTATATATTTATGTCCCTTGGGGAGAATTTACATTCCCGGTTTGGTGGTTATTTATATCCTTTTATATGTGAAATTTTAAAGAGTTTCTTTTTCTTTTTCTTATACTTTTTTCTCTATTATTTTTTATTATCTTCTATTACTTTTAAGAAAAGTATCACCTTTATATATTTCTTATTATTTTTTTGTTCCAATTATTCCATTCTACTAATGACTTTCCTCTCGATTAGTGACTTTACTCTCGATTAAATTGAAACTTTAATTTACAATTAGATCGACAACGTACCTCTCGTCCGGTCGATTTTCGTCGGACAACGCGCTCGACGAAGCGTGGGGTTGCGGTTGTTGCTGAAAGTAAAAGCCACCGAGACCCACGGTACCCAGCGGAGTCCTTCGTCCTGGTGCGCTTTGGGTGTGCTCCGATGAATACGCCGCCGGGGGGCCCGAAACACCCGGGTGCGATGCTCCTGGTGTCGAATACACGGACTCGAGGGCTGCTGCGGATTGTGGAGGCAGTGGATGCTAGAAGAAAGAGTCTTCTCTTAGAATTTTAAATGGGAAATGTATTAATATTTATGGCATTATCATATGCTAGCATTATTATATCAATTAAATAATATAAATAATATATATTAATGTATTTAAAAAACAAAAGTGTTTAATAACAATCTTACAATGTTCGTGATTCTTTTTTATACACTCCTAATTCCTTTGGGTCATTTTTAACTATTCTATAGGTCGCCACGGTTCCTACTCAAAATGTTGTTAATTTCGACTTGTTTTAGTTAAATTAACGACAAATGTGGTCATTTTGACACACACATAGTTAAATGTTAACCAATGTTTTAGTTAAAGTGACGACATATTGGGTAGGAGCAGCGGCGACCTATAGAACAGTTAAAAATGACCCACAGGAATTAACAGTGTATTTAATTCGGCATTTATAATACTGTCTTTAAATTTCTGGAATAAAATTTCTATTTTATTCCAGTTTAACTTACCACACTTCACCTTGCTGCAAATTACTCGTTCTATTGCTGCTCAGAAAATATCGTAATTCTGTTTCTTTGATTATTCATTTTCAATTATTCTTTAAATTTTGCAATTATCCACGCGAAATGGATCAATGATACACTTAGGGCATGTTGTTCATGTCCTGCGCTACTTACGGTATTGCGATGTTCCCAGGCCCAGGTAGGATGCGACGCGGTACGTTGCCAGGATCCTTGCTGCAGATGCGCTTCCGGAAGGCCTTCTCTGCGATCGTCGTCCTCCGTTGAGCTACTCTCGCCGTCGTAAGATCTCATCTCCTCGAGGACACTTTCCCGATTTACCCGGCAAATCCTTCCTCACGTTCCTTGCCCTCAATCCCTACATTCGCAAATTAGAACTTTGCACTTTCCCCCGTCATAAAAGGACCTTGTTCGAATTCATCTTATCAATCAAATATATCTGTGTTGAAATTTTTCGCATTTTCTTTAAACGAAACATTATAAATAAGTTTCAAAATCTATTTATTATTTAATACGATTCCTCATTCGTAAATCCTTCTCGCGAATAATTCGTTCAATCTCGCTGGAACTTGTATTATACTAACGCAGTTCATTCAACTTTCAAGCTTTCCTTATTTTTCAGTAACGATTTCTAAAATTTATTTTATTACTACATCTCAAGTATTCCTCAAGCTTCTGCTTTGAGAAAAACTTGAATTTTTCCTACAAAAAAATCCACGTTTAATTTCATTAACGCGATAGTTTTACCTCTCGATGATTCCAAATTTTATCTCCCCGTTCTTAAGAAAGATTTTTATTTTCGTTTCCGCATTTTTCTGTTAACGAGCACCGCCGCCATTCGTAGACGGGGGGGTAGGAAGCGTCACCGGTCGTTCTAACGCAATCAATAGCAAGCGGAACACTTACCGACGATTTTCTTTTTCCACCCCCCGCGCGTCCCCCGCGGGGTGCAGAATCCGGCGATCAGCAAAGTTTCTCGCGCACCAGCGCGCAGCGCCGAGTCATCCCTCCGTCCGTACTTTTCCGCGTTTTCTCAACAATTGTCCTGTACAACCGATTCGGGAATCCCGATCCTGAGCGGACTGCCGTGACCTTCTATTGTCCTGCCGTCGAAATCACCCGACTTGGCCAATCACAGCCATTTTAATTCGCTGGGGTTGCCTCGGTAGCAGACGCGGAAAAAATCCCGCGAGTCCTTAGGGGGGGGGATTTCTTCGCGGGATCTCGCGAAAAGGATGCTCGATCGTTCTTGAGTTTCCTATCTCACGATGATGATTTCCGATAAAGTCGTCCTTGACGAAATTATCGCCCCCGAACGTGACCACGTCCCAGGCGTCAGGGGCACGCACGCGTCTCTCCCCGTTGTTTGACAGATCCTGCGCAGGAGTGGAGCGCAACCCCCGAATTAATTCGACCACTGTGTGCCAGGGTGCGCCCGTTACAACTGGGGGATGCTGCGCTGGACCATCGACTGGCGTACCCTGGCGGGTCGGGCCGAAGATCACCCCCGAGAGCATCTTGTTACCATCGGGAAAGGAAAATTGTGTCCAAGAGAAGCAAGAGAAGTCGCTAGTTGCCGGATATATATTTTACGTAAGGACGCCGTGCATCTTTTAATCTTTAACGATAGCCACTCATGAGAAATGTATATAAAAATCCCAACCGCGGTAGGAACGATTTCGGAGTTAGAAATTAAAAAGCTCTGCAGATAGATGGTTTGAAAGTGAACGATTAAAAATAAGCGAAGGAAGATGGACTGTCAAATGAAATCTTTATCAAGAAAGAATTTGCTTCAAACTTGCAACATAACTTTTAGCAAGGAAATTATTCCTGGAAACGATTTTTTTATTAATTATCGTACACTTTAATAATCTATTTACTTTTATCTAATAAGTAGTAAACGCAAACAAATAAGTATCTTGTAGCTGCAAAATAGCCTAATAAATATAATTATTGAAATAATTGACAAACACAGTAGTCTTATTACATCACAAATATTGAAATATGTATTATTATCATTAATTATATTTTCCCAAGGAGAACAGAAAAAGTCAAAATAATGTCAAAATGACATCATATTTATGTCAATTTTTGGTCATGATTGAAATCTCGATCTAAAAATCAAAAAGACATAATAAAAAAGGAGTCAATATAAAGTCATTTTTAAGTCATCTGAGATCGAGATTTCAATCATGACCAAAAAATGACATAATTTGATCAATATGATGTCAAATTGACATTATTTTGACTTTTCTGTTCTCCTTGGGTTATATATCCATATTCTGCAACGTTACATATTATACTGCTGCTTCCTCTTTTCTTTAAAAAGATTCTATATTAAATATAAATAACACGAAGTTGATAAGCCAAGCTGAATTTTAATGCTTATAATAATATACAAACAAGAGACGTATACAAACATTTCGATCTGTAATTAGGTTGTCTTCAGTGTACTAAAGTCAAACGGTAATAACTGAAATAACGGTAATTAATGAGAAATAATAAACAATTTAAATCGAGAGATAGAAATAATAAATATGAATATGAAAATTCGATATGTTTTATTATATCAAACTCTATATATCTATTGCCACCATACGAGACTTCCCTCTTCCCTAGATCCTTCGTTATTACAAAGAAATTAACATCGATCTCTCGCGATTTTACCGTAAATTTCTCTTTCTCTTCTTCCTCACTCCTTCGCCCGATCTACCGTGTGTCACGCTTACAACTCGCTGGCATACATCGTCGTTGAATGCGATTAACGAACACGCGTTAGCGCGCAGAAAAACACCGCGAGCATCGTCGGGGATGCCGAGACAATTCGGCGACAACCCTCTGCGTGTGAATCACCCCCCTCGAGCGTTTCGCCCACGCCGCACGAACGCGAACGAACGGGCGACCCCGGCTAGTTTTACTTTTCCGTCAACTATGTGTGTGTGTATGTGTGTGTGTGTGCGTATGGATGTACGTGTATGCGTGCGTGTGCGTGTGTGTTTGCGTGTGTTTACCGTAAACACAACGCGACGTAATAATATTCCGCGCTGCCGGAGAACCGGGACGCGGGACCCGCGTCGAGACGCTTGCAACTTCGACATCGCATAAATTAATCGAAGGGGTTAAACGGGGTTGTTGTTTACGCGCCTACTTTATTTCGCGGTCGGAGAGAGGATAATTAATGCCGGCGCGCGAGTATTTGCAGATGACTAGCGGATACTTTATGCGCAAAATATTATAAATTTCCGGAAACGCGGGCGAAATAAATTCTCGCGTGCGTTTAAACCGAGGAGGCTTCTCTCGCTATAACATATTACACAATTGGATTATTTCTACCGTTAACTTAATATTCTTACACTTTTCCTACGCGGATGCATTAAAATATATAATATATGTATTAAAATAGATTAATATATATATATATATAATATAATAATTAATATAATATATATTAATATATAATATAAAGAATATAAACTCGAAGGATGATAAAATGAATCCCGTGAAATAAATCTTTAATGAAACATGTTCGAACTACTAATAGCGTTTTTCACTGGGAGAACTGGTGCGCACTGAGTGCGTACTAAAGCTTGTTTATAATCTGTTATTATATTTAAGATCGCTTAAATCACGTTCAAAAACCTTTTAACTAATAAAACAATCTGTATGGATGATGTACAGATCATTTTACTGAGAAGTATTTCAAGAAATATTAAAATCGATGATTTGTAAATATCAAAATTGATTAAGAACAAGCCTTAGTGCGCACTCAGTGCGCACCAGTTCTCCCAGTGAAAAACGCTATACATCGTGTAAATTCTCTCGTGAAGTTATTTTTCCAAGGAACTGTCTGTGCAAATATTTATATTCTAAACAAATGAAAAGTTTGTTGTATTTGGAAGTGACTCAGATAACCGAATATTCCAATTACATTTTTGAATAAGTTTAATAAACATTGAATCAAAATGGACTTTACAGGAATAACTAACAAGAAGAATCAAAAGCAGACAATAAAAAACATAACGAATTTAAGTTACGGGTTAAAAAAAATAATCGAATAACTTTACAATATTTAGATTTGCATTCTCTCGTAAACAACTCGAGGATGAAAGAGTTGAATTATTGAAGCACACGTCGATGTGCTTCGCTCCCTCGCGCGATACGCGTGAAATCTTTCTGGGTCGAGCAGCAACCATAGCGCCTAAAGATTTATCGCTTCTTTCGCACCGAGAAATATCCCGAGATCTCGAAAATAATTGCGAGCGCGTCTGCTTCCCTGTACTGAGCACGATTAATCATACCGGCACATCCAAATCCATTATTAGAGAAGCATAAAGTACCACAATTAATGAAATAACCATAATTTACTGAATACGGAATGTATCTATAATTTATATTTATATTTATATTTGTTTTTAAAATTCTTTTCAGTGTTTAAAATTACAATATATGTGAATTGTTATTTTAGGTCTGTTTTCGTAATAACGTTTCTTTGATAACGTATTATTTTACAATTTTATTTTACACATTCTCCTCTTGACTTTTAAACAACTCAGAAATAGTATCTCGAATGGAAAGTTTTAAAAATTGTAAACACTGTTATTATATTAGACTATATGTATATTATTAGTAAGATTGTAATTATTTCATTTTATTAATGTATTAAAGTTATACATATATATTCTTCCACATAAATTTTTCAAGCAGCGCTCGAAGTAAATGATCTCAAAATGCTTAAACGCCGCTTTATTATTAAGGAGCAGGACCTGTCCGTGTTACGTTACCATTATTTATTAACGTTTATACTTTCTCGACAGAAATTCGGAGTAGCTTCAAAAATTTTGCTTGCTACTTTTAAACACGACCGTCATCACTTTCGACGACGTTATCAGGAAGCAGGATCTGTCCCAGTTATCTCCCTTGCATTAATATTGCATTGTCTCGTGGTACTTTAGGTACATTCATCTCTTCAAGCAGGTAGGAAAGACTTGCTCTGAAAGGATTAAACGCGACCGTCATCACCTCCGATAACGTTATCAGGAAGCAGGCCCTGTCCCAATTATTTCCAAAAGGAAAGGCGCGCGTCGACGAGCGACCGGGAGGCAGATCGAAGGAGACCGCGGGAGGGAGGGGAAAAGGATCTCGCACGTAACGCATACACGCGTGCATCGGGCATATCTATCGGGCGTACCGTTCAGTACGCATAGATGGCGAGGCCGATGATAGAGAAGGAAAGATAGATAGATATATATATAGATAGATAGATAGATAGAGAGAGGGGGGAGGGGAGACAGGGAGAGAAAGAGAGAGAGAGAGAGATGGAGAGAGTGGTGGTTGGCGTTCGGGGGTGGTTTTCGGGCCGACGGGCGGCCCGGACTCCTGAGGGATGAGGGACGACGAGGGTTGCCAAGGCAACCCTCCGTGCCAGCCAGCCTCGGCTTACTTTAGCCCGCTCGCTCTCGCGATCAATACAGCATCCCCCGGTGAGCTCCCGGACCAAACGCAACCCCCTCCGACCCCTCTGCCCCCGCCGCCCGCCCCGCGTCCCGCCGCACCCCTCCGTACTTCCCCCGGAACCCTTCCTCCGCGCCTCCTTCTCCTTACGTGCCTCTCCACGTGCGCATTACCGTCGGCTTTCGCCTCCCGCCCCGCCGTCATCTCGCGATTCTCTTCTCCGTTTATCTTCGGGTGTGTTTTCCTCCGTTGCTCTCTATCTTTACTCACCCTCTCCCATCCCGATGAATTTGTCTCGAAAATCTCGTTTTATGCAACATTGTGCACTTGAGACGCTCTTCCGAATTTGTTTATTTACGAATTAACGCTCGTCAGCGTGCTCGGTGTTAACGAGCGTTTGCGACGAGCCGTGCGGGGGAGTCCGGCTGTAAACAAAAACTGCGGGTAACAAAGTTCGGCTACTCGATATTACGATGAAGAAAAACATAAAAAAAAAACACAATGTGAATGCAATATCGATATAAACACAAAACATATTCTTGTTGTAACTGTATATTCAGAAATCCAAAATTACGTGCAAAATGCTAAACGTCGAGGTATACTTTTCATTTGTGTTGTCAATAATTGGTTATCAAATTTTTTATTCGCACAGCGAATTCGGTAAAATCATCAACAACTCTGTGCGAAATCGCGTTTTCGAATTTTCAATAGGGAATCGCGACTCGAGCTCGCGGTGCTTTCAACCCCGTTGCAGCGCCAACCCTATCGTCAAAATTAACCCTCCCAATAAACGATCGCTTATCGAGTGACAGAGAGAGAGAGAGAGAGAGAGAGAATGAAGCGGAGAAAGAGAGAGAGAGAGGGAGGGAGAGAGGGAGAAAGTTAAATAATTAATCTAACGATTCGATTAACGTAAGCCCGCACGATATTCTCGCGCGATCCCGCGCTGAAGGATCTAGGGCGCAATTAATTTTAATCAGACCGCGTCGCGACTTTTACTTAAGAGCGGGAAGGTAGAGAGAGACCGAGAGAGGGTAAATAAAATTTCGACTTCTCTCTCGCGCCGCTCGCCGCTCTCTCTCTCCCTCCCGTTGCTTTGCATTTTAATTGCATTTCGGTATGCGACCCGTTTTGCATGTTAAAGCCAACCGCGAGCCCACTTATTGCGAAGGGTACGTGCGCGACGCGGAGGGGGGGTCGAGGGGGGACGACGGGCGGCTCGTTACGCGCCGTTGATGCACAGGGGCGTCGTCGTCGTCGTCGTCGTCGTCGTCGTCGTCGTCATCGTCGTCGGCCCGGCACGAATTTGGTCCACGGATCATCCCGCGAGCGAGCGGTGGCTGCCTGCGTCCGCTATCGACAGTTTTCCCAATCGTATCCGTTCCGGAGAATATTCCCCCGTCCATCCCCCCTCTCTTCCTCCTCTCCTGCGCTGCCGACGTTGGGTGTCGCCGTGAACGCCGCGATGCAACGTGTGCGCTCATCGTTGCACACGACGCAAAAATCATTACGTCGCGATGGAATCGGTCATCTTGTGAACGTTCTGGGAACGTCTCTCTTTCGCGAACCTCATAATTGAATTAAATTGGGCGCAGCAGAGCGAGCTCATTAAAATAATCTGAATTAAATTAAATTAGCCTTTCAGCAATGTCTCTCCTTTTCCGCGTAAATAAGCTGCGGCAGCGTAAACGCCGTAGACGCGGAGAAAGCGGAGAAACAATAAAAGGAGCGAAGACCGATTGACCCCAAAGTGAATTATTCTCGGGAACGATATCCTTTCTTGCCGGGGACACAAAAATGGCACACGCGACGTCATAAACATAAATCAAAACAATAATGCCGCTTATATACTTCAACGACATGATTTTTCCGCCGCGGGAAAAAGGGGCGTCCGCGCCTCTTCCCCCTCCCCCCCTCCGTCCCCCTTCCATTTCGCCGCGATATATCGCGGAAGGATCCGGTGAAAAATGAAAGGATCACGTCGGAGTCAGCGATATTATTCTCGCCGGAAACGGTCGAGTAACGTCAAATTAAAGTAACGCCGTGGCCGGGTTTGCACGCGGATTGTGGCCGGGAGACAGGCGACGCGAGAAACGCGGGGGAAGATCATTTCCAACGTCCGGGTTTAATTGATGACGGCCCGGACCCGCGCCGAAAGTCGCCGCGCGCTGCCGATCGATCCGCGGGCTCACTTTCCCGTAGGAACGCTCGGATCGGTCGTAGTTAGTCCAGGACTGCGTAAAACCCGGCTACGTGTTAATTATGCCGATCAATCGCGCCGCGATCTATCGGGCCGCGTGAGAAATTCCCTCCTCGTTAGCGTTCCCGCACACGCAGCTGGCGTTTACGCATCTTCAGCGGGAGAGAAAGCCAAATGGTAAATAGGGGAAATGCGGAATATTGCGGATAATAACGCAGAGAGTAATATGCACACTGACAGAAAACGAAATGGTTCTGGCAACTCTGAAATTTAAGTAGTTGCAACTATAGTTTTACGAAGTAATAGAAACTAAAGTAGTACTGAATACTATAAAAATATAGTCACGCTAACTACATTTGTGAACTATTAATTGATAATGGAATAGCGACTCAACTATAATTACACAGTTATATAAACTTCATACAAGTAAGATATTATGACAACAACATTTTTTCAGTTTAGACAAATATATAGACAAATAGTTTATCAAATACGATTTACTATATAAATGGTTAATATTATTATTTAACTATATAATTAAACTATATAACGATTTACTGTATAAATGATTAATATTATTATGGTTAATATTATATGAACTAAGAAAACTATGTTTTCTTAGTTCGTATAACTTATTTGTTGTTGTTACTGCAACTATAGCACATAGTTGAGGCGCTATTTGTCCACAAATTTCTAGTTGCTGATACGACTTTTTTCTCCGACAGAATAATTTTCACGTCAGTTGTATATCCGGAGTTTACGAGCTGAGAGATTATATATGGAATAAATGCGAAATAATTATCAACATAGAAAGTACGTATTTTAAAAGGAAAATGAGGGAATATAAAACTGGTTGTACGTGGAATATTTTTATAATATAAATAAACGCTCATCTTTTTCCTTCTTTATCTTCTCTCTTTTTAATTTTCTCCTCTTCTCTTTTCCATAGGAAGCAAATCATCTCAAACGTAAAAATTCAATTTCCTCCAGAAGAGAGGATGAAAAGGGACATTTTCGGAAACGTTTCTTCTCTTGTGTACGTCGAAATAATTGCCCTCCCGGATGAAAATCGTCAAACGGTATTAAAATGATTGCGACGTTATTTTCGTGAGAAACAGGGATGACGCACAGGCAGCGGAGAAACTTTCAGTGGACGGCGTCCCGCGAGTCCTTTGAAAGTTCTCGTGCCAAGGAAACACAAGCGGACACCCGCTTCGTCATTTTCCTCGTAAATTTAACGACGCGCGGGAGGGGAGCCCGCAAGGAGAAAGGCAGAGAGGAAGAGGAGCAGAGAAAAAAAGCTTCTTGCCAGAAGATTAACGAAGAACGAGGAGTGAAGGGGATGGGAGGAAGGGACGAGAGGGAGGAAGAGCGAAGGATGAGCTTCGTCCTTACTTCGCGTCTCGTCGAGTTTCGCTGCTCCGAGGAAAATAGGAACGTAGAATTGAAATCCTGAAGAACGCTAATAAGGTTCCTCACAGTCCTGCATCGTCCTGTGTCAGACGATGCAAAACGAGTCTCCTTCCTCCCCCTTCCCCTTTCCTTCTCCAGAGGAAGACGTTATTTTTGAATCAGAGAACGCAGGAAAAGTAGTTAGCCAAGAGTACTGAGCCAAGAGGACGAGTTTACTTCTGTTCTTTCAAGGACACGTGACAGCGTGTCCCGGACACTTTTGGACGAGATATTAGCGCGAAGGCATCTTCGCCAAATAGATCCCGGCGTATATTATTGGACGGTGTATATCGGAGCGAAGACGCCATTGATCGTGGCATATTTCAGTTTCGTCAGATCCAGTTTAACGCATAATTTTAGACGGGAGGATATAAAGTTCATACATTCACAAATAAATGTATATTAGACTCTTTCACAGAAATGCATTAAACCTATTTATAAATCTAACTGATATTACACGTAAGTTAACGCGTACAGCCTTGGCCAAAAGTACGAGGCACATATATTTTTTTCATTTATCTGAAACTCTTTTACCTGTATTGGCTACAAAATTATACACAAGTTTAAAGGATTGAAACAAAGAATAATTCACAGCGAGTGCCATAAATTTAATTTGTAACTTTCAGATAATTGAAGAAAAATGTAGGTGCCTTACACTTTTGGCCAAGGCTGTATATATTTAGTCGCAGACATTTAAACAGACATTTTAAATATGTTTAAAAAATACACATCTTATTTTTATTATTATGGGCGAAAAGATCGACAGTCGAAACCAACGTAACGTAATCGAAATCGAGAAGCCGAATCCTTAATTATGTCTACATGATTTTATTTTTAAAAAAAGTACAGCTTACATCGATTATTATGTTTTCACAGCGAATAAATATGGAAATGAGGAAAATGTTTTGGTGGGTGAAACTCGCTCCACGCTCGTCAGGCGGTCTTCGATTTTCCGCGAGAAAGCAAGCGCGGAGCCATAAAACACGGCGGTTGGGAGAGGGGGGAGGGAGGGGAGCAACGACTGGCCCAAAGAAGCCAACAACCCCCGGAGGTGCATCTCCCTGTTTACATCGCGCGAGCTATGCCGCTCGAAGTTAAAATCGCGAATGCGATTTTTTTTTTCAAATTCGCCATCCGTCTCCGTCGCGTCGCATCTCGCGTCCCCGTCCGTTGGGAAAACGCTCGACCGTCGGAAAATTCTCGCAGCGAGTCTCCTAGCAGCGCATTTTCACGGTGTATTTTCTACCGCGAGTTCTCCCGTCGCGAGCTTCCTCGCTGCATATTTTTTTCCCCCGGCGTGAATTGTCTCGTGTCGCGAATTTCTC
>NJRP01000107.1:0-10151 GCA_003063835.1 Aphaenogaster floridana | reverse complement strand
GTCGCTTATTTTTCTCCCGATGCATTTCTCATTGATTCACGTATCTGCGTCTACTCGTTCCTTTGTCCCGGATTTCCTCGTTGCTCATCTTCCCGTCGTATCTTCCCAAGTCCCTTATTCTTCTCCGACGCGATTTCCATCGCTTCTCCTCGCACATATCTTCACTTATAGTTTTTCCACCCGCGTGTCGCTTCGTCAGGTGCTGCGGGCCTCCGCAGCATCCGCGCGGTCCAGGAGCGGGAGAAAGAGGACGAGGAGGAAGAAAGCGAGAAGGACGAGGGAAAACGGCGCAAATGAAATTTAATAAAATTTCAAGCCCGCTGGTCCCTCGCACTCGGACATAGTAGTTACGATATATACTATCGCGAGGAGGACGGCCGGGTCCGTTGGCGGTCACCATGGCGACGCAGCATCCAGCGCCCCGTGACGTCACCGCTCCATCGATCCACGCACCCCTCTACGGTTATCGCTACCACCCCACCATCGTCGTAGCCCGCAGCCACCGGCCGCCACCACCATCATCGCCGGCATCTCCCCTCCCTCGCCACCGGTGTCTAACATTCCTTTTCTCTCGCACGTTCTCTGTCCGCCTCTCTCTCTCTCTCCCTCTCTCTCCCTCTCCCCCCTCTCTCTCTCTTCCCCCCTCTCTCTCTCCCTCTCTCTCTGGACCGTTACTTTTAACTAATTATGGTTTCTTACGTATTTTATTTCTATCGCGCGCTTTATTCCGGGAAATCCCGGCCGGGATTAAAAGGACTTCTTCTTTGAAAAAGGAGCGCTCCGCCTCTCTCCTTTCCCTTCTCGTTGCGTCACAGCCCTTAACTAACGTCTAACTTCAATTAAATCGACATGATTCGTTTTGTACACGTGTCCGTTTTATACACATTATTTGCACACATTATTTATCTAATCGATTGATATTTTATTTGTAAAAAATATACATAATCTGCAGCTCCCTTTTTATGGGATATTGTATCTAATTATTTTTAGTCCCCCTCACGGATCGTGGCATATGTTACTTTTATTAGCTGCGTCTGTTTACATAGATTTACCCCTTTCCTTCACATCATTAGTTATACATGTATCTTATATCTTTCGGGCTGTATTTACACGATATACTTGATCGTTTTCTCTCAATCCCGCATCTCATTTCTCTCTTTGCCGTATATTCCGTATTTTACATTTCTATCGTCGGATCCTCCTATATGCGTTTTTACATAATAAGGCGTTCTGTCTACGAACCCACTCCATCATTAATGTGTACCAACGTTTTATCGTTCGCTCCCCCTCCCCTTTCTCCCCCCACCCTCCTCACGCCCTGCACGCTTTCCCCTCGCTACGTATTTTATACACATTTTGCATTCCCAGTTGCGTTCTCCGTATGTTTACACGAACGTCGCGGCCATTTTCATCCCCCTCCCTCCGCCCCTCTGTAAATTAATCCCCCCCCGGCCACGCGCGCGCTCTTTGTGCATCTCGAAGCGAACGTACGCTCTCGTGGCATCATCCACGATCCCGTAAATATAAATAAATGCATTTGCTCCCTCCATCCCTGCATCTCCATCTCCTTCCCTTCCTCCGCGTCTCTCTCTCTCTCTCTTTCTCTTCCGCTTGCGGCAATCCATTACTCTTCCCTCTGCGGCGCGGAGACGCGCCTGCACTCATGCGTGCGTCCACGCGCGCATGTTACTCACGCGAACGGCTAGTACGCACGCACGCAGGCATGCACGCATGCACGCACGATGCACACGGGGAAAGTGAGTAACCTTGCTGATGGCCGACCGGCCGGCCGGCCGGCCGGTGGATGCTGACACCTCCGAGTCTATCTTCTCCCCGGAGTGGTGGCGGTGGAGGAGGCGGCGATGGCCAGGTGAGGGGGAGGACCAGGGAGGGATCGATCGATACCGAAAGGTATGCGTAGCCTCTTCCTGAGGGTATCGATATTGCTCGACGTTCAAAGGTCGATGGTATCCTGAAAGTAGCATGCGAGAAACACCGTGATTTCATACGCACACGCGCATCGTTGAGATATATTAATATCGCAAAGGTATAGATGAATAATGAATAATAAAAGGTAAAAGAGCGAGAATAAAAGAGAGAGAGAGAGAGAGAAAGAGAGAGAGACGTGTAAGTGAACACATGATTGTTATAAAATACAAAGCATAGAAAACTAAATAAAACTAAATAGAAATAAATTCAAAATAATTAAATTAATTTAATAATAAATTCAATAATTAATAAATGTAAATATCTAATATGCAGATTTACAAAAGTAGAGATATAAATTAATGTGATGGTAACAACATTGATAATAATTATATTTTGTAACGCAATAGAAATATAATATGGATACACTAATATATTTAAGCATAAATATAAATGTAATGTATACACATATATGAATAGTAAAAAGATGCAGTCAATATTTATAACATGACTGCTTTACGAGGATGCCGACGTCTTCGTGTTATCAATCGATCGACGGAATCGCCGATGTTCGCGGTATTCGATTCTGCGAGTTTTGAAGTATCTCCAGATCGGCGGCGGCGGGATACTCGGGGAGAGGGGATGAACGAAGGAGGACAAAGTTTGTACGCCGGACCAGAAACGGCAGCAGCCCTTATTTCTGCGACTCGTCGCGTCCGGTGCACCCTTCGGATGGCGGATCGCATTATCGATCGATGGATGGACGGGTGGGAAAGGGGAAAAGGGCTCGTTCAGCGTCCGTGCCCCCTCGTCTCCCGCGGTTCCCTTTCTCTCTTTCTCCCTCCTGGCACCCCTTCGCTCCCTTTTCGCTGTCCTCTTCCGATCCTATCGCTCTCTTCTTCTCTCGTGGAAGCCATCGCTCTCTCCCTCTCTCCTATATCTTCCGTTACCTGCTCCTCCGCGCCCCTCAGTTTTCGTTATTTAATTAAATCCTCTTACGATGAAAAGGACGAGGATCCTACCAGGAGCGAGAGGATCCGTCGCGGTTCTTCCATTCGTTTTTACGGGCCACCGAAGCGGCCATGCTCGCGCGAGAGAAACTGGGGAATGGTAATGAGAGGCAGGTGAAAGCCGCGATGGGAGGAGGTGTGCTTTTCGAAAGTGCGAATTAAAGCTCTTACGGAGCAGCGCGATTGCTGATGCATCTTTCGAATTACGCGCGGATTTTGCAAACTTGCAAAATCTTAATTGACATAATCGAGAAAGAGAGGAAATAATGCGTTTAAACAACGAATAAGTAGCTACTCATATATGTAAAAATATCTGTACGGATTAATAATAAGAAAAAATTAATCCCCTGCACAATTATACCACTTGTCACGTAATCGTGTAATCGCGTCCTTCAACACGGGAGAATTCTGACGGAGTATCTCGAAAGAGAAAGAGACGCGAGAGATCTACCCCTTAAGGAGTTGCGCGGTTTACTTTATCGTGGGAATCGTGACTGAACGTTACTCTCTCCCGAAGTGTTTCTCGTTCTTTTATAGATAGAGACGATAGAGGCAACGACACCGGCCTCTTTCTTAAGCCACCCCACTGGACCCCTCGCGCGACCGTCCGTTAGGGATGCGCACGGGGTTGCCGGCCTTCGGCGAGTCCCAGCTGATCCCGAATTTTATCTTCCCCCTGAACCAATAGGGGGCGGTCGCCGTCCCGATGGAGCTAGACGGTGTGACGCCGTGCAGTCTCGGGGCGGATTTTCACCCTCGGAACAACACAACCGGAGGTTGCACGCCACCCTCCGGACCGCCGACCCGCCGCGTGCCCCGCTCTATGCCGAGGGCGAGCGCCCCGGCGATCGAACATCGATCGCGATGCAAACGAGACGGGACCAGACCAGACGAGTGATCTCAAAATGTGTGTATGAGTGCAGAAAAAGAGAGGGAGAGAGAGAGAGAAAAGAGCTTTGTATATTACAATATGTTATATAAATCATTATAAAATGTTATATATAAATTATAATATTTTATTATATATATATTTTTTTTATAATATTGTATATATACATCTACCGAGATTTATATTTTATGTTATTTTATATGGATATTATGTTATAATTGTATTATGCTCGTTGTTACACAAAAATTGTTTCATATGCTTTAATCGATTTCATTATAAAGACTATTATTTAGAATGTTTTTCGATATTATTTCCACTTTAATTATCGCATGGCTTTTGAAGCATCTGAAAACCAAGACAATGGAAGAATCTACGCCTCGATCTCGATCATCCCTTCCGATCGCGGCAGCTTCCTTCGCTCGCTTATGCGCAACGAGCCATTCACCCTCGCGCAGCTTCCGTCATCCCCCTGTCGCGCGAGAAGGTTAATCAGAAAAAAAGCAGATCGCCCGATGGACTTTTATCGATTCCGAATGTCGGGCCCCGAGTGCAGCCTTGACAGTCGGCATCGGTCGATAGAGGATGGGAAGGGGGGAGGGTAGCGCGGACGAGTGGGACGAAGGGGAATGCATGGGAACCACCAAAATTGGAAAGGCAATAAGGGTGTACCGGAGGGTGCACCTCTATCGCTTCACGGGGGTTGCCTAGCGACCCCAGCATCCCGTTCCCTTCCTGCCCCTACCCTTCTCACTCCTTCCGCTCTTACCCCTTCGCAACCCTTCCCGCCTAACCACCGCCGCTCTCCCCGTCGCGCTCTCCGGTATCCACTTCACTTTTTTCTCCTTTCCTCCCTCTCTGCCGCCCATCATTCGCGTATCCGTACAGCGGAATACCGATGCTCTCTTTTTCTCCCGTCGTGCGATCCCCCGCCCTCGCATTCTTAGCCGTCTCTCTCAACCTCCTCACTCCATCCGCCTGTTTTCTCTGTCGCTCTCTTTTCCGTTCGGCGACGTACCGCCGAAGGAACCTCCAGGAGGTTTTATTCCCCTCCCGGAAACTACGTTTCCTTGCCCCCTTGCCGCACCTGCAGCTCGCGAGGATGTATCCTCCTCCTCGGCGAGCGTCGCTCACTTTCCGCACCTTTTCGGTCCATCCTTGCATCTGATACCTCCACCCTCTCACCTCATAGCCTCACAGAAGCCGCTCTCTCTCTCCCTCTCTCTCTTCTACCGGGAGAGTAGGTAGCTACAGCTCCGGAGGCCGTGGCCCGAATTCTATCGACCCGTGGCACGCTACGCCACGCCATGCCATGCCACGCTACACGCCACTATCAACAGAGAGAAAGAGAGAAAGAGAGAGAGAGAAAGAGAGAAGGAGAGAGGGAGATGCAGGTCCTCGGCTTCATTCAACCACCCCTTGGAAGACTCGAAAGATTGCGGCTACGCGCGCACGTGTTGCGGGCCCCGAAACTCGGCCGAAACGTCATCGAGCCGAGCGACGAGGGGGTTGTGCGGTGGAAAAATTAACGGGCATCTCATTCGCGCTTTTTCTCGGGTTCGCTCGTGATTTTCATCTCTTCGGTCAACGAGCTATTAGTAAAAGATAAACTTTGATTTCAATATTTAAATGACGCATTTGAATAAAAATTATTTTGGTAATGATAACAAAAATGGCATTTGCTTTATGTGTGCGTGTGTGTATGTGTAATAAAAGCAGAAAATGAAATAACGAAAATGGACGTCCGTCCGTTTGCTATTTCATCCGTTTTCTATTCATGTTACAAAACCGTTCGAAATCATTTTTACGTAACGTCATACACGTTAAATTAAACCGTTCTAAAAGGCTTTTGTTACGAAACTGTTTATCGTCATATGAATTTTGTATTCCTACGCGACTTCTAATCCTTAGAAGCGAAAAGCTGACAGAAGACAGAATGATAAATTGAAAAACGTTAGAGATCGTCGCGATTTAAACGTCGAAAATGGGTCAAACCGGTCCCGACGGAGCAGCGGGCTTAATAGGAAGTCGATGCTTCCCAAGCGAGAATCTGACAGTCGGGATTTCGTCGGGATTCGATTAGACAGAAATATAAATAATCCCATGATAGGCCGCGAGCTATAAAAATCCGGCTGTCGGCGCCGCGAAAACGAACGGAGGGACGATCAGCGAGGTTCGGGATTGGCCGAAAAGCCTGGACCAATTCCCTCTCCCGGGACGTGGACGATCGTCACACGTCCGGCGAGAGAGAGAGAGAGAGAGAGAGAGAAAAAGAGAGAGAAAGAGCCCGATAACGGCCTCGGGCAATTTAATCCAGACATAAAAAATAATCCCTTTGATTCTCCCAGCGCTCTCGGCGCGAGCCCGCGCTGGAAATTCGCCAACCGTCACGGAAACTTCCCTTTGTCGCTGCGACCGCCGCCGTTGCTTTTGTGCCATCGACAACAGTTTCGATTCAATCCGTGGACTGGCTATTACACGGCATGCCCCAGACCTATTTTTCAGTCGCAGATTGAGAAACGCGACGGTTCCTCTCGCCGTCGCGCGGTATCTTAACACTCGTAAATTGAATTTGCATTCAGCTGCGCCGGCTGCGCGTTATCCGTATATTAATTAATTTCATTACAGTATTTTTATTGATCAAACGCGCGAAATGTATTGTAATGTTGAACGGACACATTCAAAATTCCACATTCATTTGCAGAGATTTGAAACATCATTCGCATATTTGTATTTGTATATAAATTTAATAGCGTTAATCTATTTATTTTTTTCTACGCGTTTCTACTTAATTCAATTTTAATGTTTTATTACAGTGTCCGGTTACTCTATGTTTAGAAATTCAACAATTTTTCACATTTTCCTTCTTGCGGATTTTCAATCTCCTTTCCTCGTTTTCCGATTCCTCGATCACGTTCCTTCCGTCCAAGAAGCATCTCGACAGGATATATCTTCTTGATCGATATACTGCTCATCACATACGGACGTTTCCACTTTCGTTGACCGAGCGTCGTTGCCTTCCCCTCCCCCCTCGACCCCGGAACTCGCAAATCCCGTCGGCTCTCCGCAGGAGCCGCAGGGATTCCGGCCGCCTAACAGCAGGTGGCTATTAGACCGACCTCGTCTTCGGACGACGAGGACTTTTACCGTCCCCGAGGTCGTTCTACGGTCAGGATTCGATTTTCTCGAGTCGTCCCGGGACGTCTCCTCACGACGAGATCAAGATAATCTCGCTGATCGCGGCTCATCTCATATCGACAGGCTAAAGTGCGTCACAGGACGATACGTTTAAAATACGCTTTTAGCCTTGTGTCCACGATGCTAGAACTTGGTCCAAGTTCTCGGATCGAGAAATTTGTAGCCAATCAATTTGCAGCTTTTACGGAAAAGTGACAATTTTATTGGCTATACGCTTCTCGGACCGAGAACTTGGACCAAGTTCTAGCATCGTGGACACAAGGCATTTATGGGTGCTTGGAAGCTGTAAAGCTGATTTCACACTGCGATTGCTCTGCTCGGCTAGAAAAGGATTTTTATTTAATTATTTTTATTTTTTAAAAGCGCTTTAGAAAAGTCTTTCTCGAAATTATATTTTTTAAACAGGTTTTAATATATACTTGGCCAAAGCCAAGGTTGTCGATGGCACAAATATAGATACCTAATACTTTTAGCCTTGGTCAAAAGTATTAGGTACCTATGTATTTTTATTTATCTAAAAGCTAAAAAATTGATTTATAGCACTTGCTTATTCTTTGTTTTAAGAACTGTTTAAACTTATAACTATAATGCCGGTAATCAATAAGAAACAATAGAGGTAAAAGAATTTCAGATTAAAAAAATATAGGTGTCTAATATTTTTGGCCAAGGCTGTATGATTATAGTATTATAGCAAGCATATATATATAGTACTATTATATGTATATATATAATAGTACTATAATATATACTATATATACTATATATAATAGTACTATATATATAATAGTATATATATATAATAGTACTATAATATATAAGAGATTATAGTGATTATATTTAGTATACTATATATTATATAGTATACTAATAATAGTACTATGTAGTAATAATATACTATAATAGTGTATATTATAGTACTAATATGTATATATATATATATTATATATATTATAGTACTGTAATATATATACTATAGTACATGATTATATTTAATATATACTGGTTATAGTACTGATACCGATATCTCAATAATGACATCTTAACATCGGTTCGAAACTCTGCCAAGATATCAAATAAACATCTCTCTCTTATCCTATCACAATCAGCTTGATTCCTTAAAAGTTCGATTTTTCAAATTACAGAAAGTAATTGCAAAAGATGCAAAAATGATCCAAGTCTCGCCATTTATTATTCTCTCGTGTTTTCAACAGCTATTCTGGTGCGGACAATAGCCTCGGGAATAAAGAGCACTTTGATTTTTTGATACTGTGCGAGGCGCGATCATGGACATTGTCAAAGGTTTTTTTCGCATCGCGTCATTCCCATACCATTGTGTCTTCGGTGGTATCAGTTCCGCAGTGGCGGAAAAAATTTTTGAATATTGTCATCCAAATCCAACGTAATAAAAAAATCTAGCTGTAAAGACCTGCCGGTTGAAAAAAATTTGCGAAACACCTATTTTTTCACCTCTCACCAGCAGGAGAATCAATTTTTGCGATAAAGTTGAGAGCGATCCTTTTTTTTACGATATCGCTAACGACATCGTGTCTTCTTTCTTTTCTCGCTAGATTTATGATGCATATTAATCTCGAGCCAAATATTAACGCCGCATTGTATGGCATTTTAATATTTGGCTTAATTTAATTATGCTACGCGTTTTTTTCATTTTTTTACCGAGGCAGACGAGAACCAGACGATTCGTATTTTTTTTGTTTATCATGCAACTAGATATCTACGGATATTGATTGCGCGTTCATTTTTTTGCTTCTTTTTCGCGCGCGATGCAAAAATGCTGGCAGAGTTATTTATGAAGGAATTTACGAGAAATAATCCGGTGGAAAAATCGCGAATATTTTGCGCCGCGACATGGCAGGGCTTATAATCTCGCCGGATGAAGTTGCCAGGTGAAACTTTCTACTTTTCCCCAACAGGAAAGGAACTTTCAAACTCGAGGGACCTCGAGGAAATTGGGAAAGGTGAGTGGAGATGATTATCAGAGAGCGCTGAGATCGAAGTAGTTCCAGGTAATCAACGATATTGGTCAGACATGCCTCACGAAATCGAGTTCGAGAGAAGTGTACTTAAATTAATAGCATTAATTAGAAAGATACTGATGTCGCTATATGAAATTGTCATTATAAAACAATAAATAATGATATCTCAAATTATTGCTAGTATAAATTGTTGAAAGAAATAATGTTATTTTTTAAATTGAAGATATTAAGTTTAAACTTTATTTTTATTAAAATAGAATAATAAGGGGCTTTTTTTATACGAAACAAGTTAGATTTTAATGCTTGAAATTATATAAGAATTAATCTAAATATAATTAAAATTTAACTAAATATAATTAAAATCTATTTTTATTATTATAATTGAGCAAACATGTTAATTTAAAACAATTTTAAGTTAATAAATGTTATTGTATAAATTGTATTATAAAAAATACGCACTATATTTGTATTGAATAACAATTCACAGATATTATTATTTTTCTCCTTTTTTATTTAATATTTATCGATTGACATGATTTGGAACTCTATTTTACAATTTTGAACAAAATGGCTATTAATTACACAGGATCACACACAAAATAAAAAAAGTATTTTGTTCCGGAAGGAAGACCAACTGTTTCCTACATATTTTAACGTGCTGAAACAGAATCCGTTTCCCAAAAATTTGTATCACGTCACATTTATGAGATACACGTGGTAAGAGGGTCCAAAATCACATAATTTACATCGCAAATTAAAATAACGCAGATTATAAATTCTTATCTACATAGAACTACAATCATAAATTGTAAACCAACTAAACCAAGTCCCTTGAACTCTCAACCCATAAACCTCAAACCCCCCTATACACCCCAAACTCATATACTCTTGAAAGCAAGATCTCGAAATGATCCGGCCAGGGAAGATAAGATCTGGAATTAATCCGGCCAGTTTTATTGCAAATTGTAATTGTTATAACGACTAATGGGAAACTGCTTAGAATAAATTTTCGCCAAGAAATAGTCGTAAGAACCAAGCGCCCAAGTAACGTTCATTACAAACATTAGTAGTGAAAACAAGTGAAAAACTGCTACGAATAAATTTGGGCTTGGGAGATAGTTGTGATGCTGACTCTTT
>NJRP01000106.1:672210-685681 GCA_003063835.1 Aphaenogaster floridana | reverse complement strand
GTTTGTTCGCGTCACCTGCCCCAACATGCTCCTATTCACTCCAATGCACTCCGATACGTTGATTCCGGTCATTCCGGTGACGCCAACCAATTAGAGTGCATTGGAGTGTGTAGGAGCATGTTGGGGCATGGCGACGCGAACAAACCTGTTGATTCCGATCATTCCGGTGACGCCAACCAATTAGAGTGCATTGGAGTGAGTAGGAGCATGTTGGGGCATGGCGACGCGAACAAACCTAAGGGTTGGCTTATAATAGCCGTAATCGTAAAAATTGGCCATTCGTATTGGCCAATTCTTGTATAAATCGACTACGATTGGCCAATTTTTACGGTTACGGCTATTATAAACCAACCCTAAGGTGTGAATTCGCCCTCAGGCTAATTTTACATGGGAGCGTTTTAGCGTCGAGCGTCGAGCGTCCAACCAATCAGCGAGACGATAGGTTTGTTCGCGTCGCCATGCCCCAGCATGCTCCTACTCACCCACTGCACTCTAATTGGTTGGCGTCACCGGAATGACCGGAATCAACGTATCGGAGTGCATTGGAGTGAATAGGAGCATGTTGGGGCAGGTGACGCGAACAAACTTAATATGTGACAACATCGTCAAATATCGCCTCGCTGATTGGTTGGACGCTTGACGCTCGACGCTCCCATGTACCGGCACTTTAAGATCCTCCGACAGCGTTCATAAAATCATCAGTCCTTGTGTAGGCGCGTGTGAGGCTTCGCATGTAATGTAAATCGGCCTCAATTAACGCGATAAAAATAGTACCTTTTCGTCGGCGTACCCACCGTTTGAGGTAAATCTAACGATTTTTCCGGCATCATCATGTAATTCGTCGTGAGACGCATGTATATCGCGAAATCGGGCGTCGCCAGTGATGCCTGCGCTAATAATATCGCATGATACACATTATCATCATTGATATCGACGCAAGCGTGGCGGGTCTCAGCGAGCCTCGGTTCATCCAATTTCCACCGTGTCCACGCATAATGACGTGAAACGTCCCGGCGGAACGTTTCAATTACGATTTAACGGCGACGAGACGTGGTATCCATAGTCACAGTGCGCCGTAACGAATTACAACATTAGGTAAAAATCACATGAAGTCAAAAAGAGTCGCCCTTAGTAAGCTATTTTTCGGGCTGCCTGGCGGACGCCATAACGTCCATTCATGTACAATTAATTCGTGCGAGAACCTCGTCGCCGATCGTCGTCCGTCGATACAACGATTGACTCTTCATCGCGAACGTGTATTCATTTCCGCATTTCGCGCCAATCTGGCTACTTCGCTGGGAATGATCGTGTTTTAGGTGGAGTCGTGTAATCTATTGACTGCGGCACGTGGTAGCTTCTAACATTCCATTTCGACGCGCTCTTTTCATGAAGATCTCGCTTCTTTATGTAGGACGGTATTCATAGTCGGTTCTTATATTTAAGATCGTTTTAAGTACAATCTTAAGATGTCTTAAACCAATCACAGAACCGTATTAGCGTCTTGAGACAGTCTTAAAATAAGAACCGACTATGAATACCGGCCGTAGAGAGTAAAAGCGGTGAGCACACACTTTTCCATAACACATATTTATCCCAAGATGAAAATAAAGGATTCTGATTGGCTGATTTCCTTATGCCATTATGTGTTATGCATTATGGAAAAGTGTGTGCTCATCGCTTAAGAATACCTAATACGATAATGTATTTTTTTTGCAGGTCAGTAAACATGCCAGAGTTGACGGAGCTTGACAAGGCGGCGAGCTCGGAGCCTACCAAAGTCGAGTTGGTAGGTATCGGCTCCGCAACCGATTCTGATTCCGACGATACCATACCGGAATTAGAAGATGCTGGCACTCCCGGTACCGTCGGTTTCCCCGGCACGACGGTCACTGGACTTCCTATTGATATGGTGTCCAAGGCCAAGCAGAGTCGTGGTGAAAAGAAGGCCAGGAAACTCATGAGCAAATTGGGATTGAAGCCGGTATATGAATTGAAATACTTGAATATTTTAATAAATTCATTTAGCTTGTTATCTCTGTTCGAAATGGATTATCTTATACTTTTTATTTAAACCTTTTTATTTTTTAATCAATTTCTCAATAAATTGAGACATATGGGGTAAGAATCGAACCTGAGACCTCAGATTACGAGTCTATAGTTTCTACTTTGAGCTATGTGTCACCCCTCTAAACTTATTTTTGATGAAAGATAATAATTTTGTTTTGTTTTCTGTATATAGGTGCAAGGTGTCAACAGAGTAACAATTCGTAAATCAAAGAATATTTTATTTGTTATAAACAAGCCAGACGTTTTGAAGAATCCAGCTTCAGACACATATATAGTATTTGGTGAAGCCAAGGTAAGGAACGTGATTCTGACTAACAACAAATATTGCGTATTTATTGAACTTTTTGTTTTATGATGATTTACTGGGGTTTCGCAAATTATAACAGAAATCAAATGTTGAAAAATACCTTGGCAGACTGATATTTAACAATTATTTGTTACTATATATAAATCTATATATAAATTATTTAATATACGTTTTATGTGATAATTTTTTTCTGTAGATTGAGGATCTCAGTCAACAAGCTCAAGTAGCAGCGGCTGAGAAGTTCAAGGAACCACCAGTTATACCAGCCACTGAAGCTGGCGGCAGCACTACGGTAAGATATATATTTGTAGTTATCAAAGATGTGTCTATTTGGAAATATAATATTAATATGTAGTAATATTATTTAACATTACTCTTTTTATCTTGTTATACTAGGTTGTTGCTCCTATACAAGAAGAATCCGAAGAAGAAGTGGATGAAACAGGCGTGGAGGAGAAAGATGTTGACTTGGTTATGTGTCAAGCTAACGTATCGCGAGGGAAAGCTATTAAAGCTCTTAAGAATAATCAAAATGACATCGTCAATGCTATCATGGTAAGTTTCGGAATACATATTTATGCATACTTTACACATTTAAATATTTCTGTATAACCATATATGATGATCATTTCAAGGGTTTCGCTTATATACTTTTATTATCAGAATAAAAATTATGTTGAATCATCTTGGCAGACTGACTCGTTTTCTGTCAATAAGCTGTGCTGGACAAATACGGGAATCGATAACTCATCTACTTATTTTTTATTTCAGGAATTGACAATGTGATAGAGCTGCTTAGAAATAGGATGTGCTACGTGATTCGGACGTGAGCCAGAGATCATAATTTCATTATATGTACACCATCTGAAAGCATCGTTCTTTTTTTATTTCATTGAATTGAAACGATAAGCTGCGATGTATTGCGAGAAAACTGGTCACATGGATAAATCTGTAATTGTCTCGAAAAATTTAATCCACATGTATATACAAAATTTGTGTAAAAGAAAAGATAAATACATTAAGATCGCTACATATTTTAGGTTTTTTTTATTACGTATTAAAAAGGCGTATTAAATCGATATTGATAAGTATTTCGATTTGTAGCCAATTTGATAACTACTAATTTACAACGAAAGAACATCTTTTAACAGTGCGATCGCAAACAGGATGATTGCATCAGATTTGGATAGAAAGAAAAATAATTAAAGTAGTATTGGATAATTGTGCATGGTTAATTAAAAGATGGCTATACAATATCATCCGTCGGTATTTAGCCGACTCTCTGAATTCGATAATGGAACATATCGATAACTGGTATATATAAATTCTCAAATCGAACAGCCGATAAGAATGTCGAATAAAGATATGAAAAAAATAACTGTCGGTAAACACAATCACATTTAATAATTTTTCATTTTTCATTCATAATTTAAATCAATCTTATTTAATAATTTTAATTGCAAGATTAATTAAGCCCCTCTAATATACAAAATATTTAAGAAATTTATGATTTTCTTATACAATGTATAACTTTAAACGAATTATTATACGAAATTAATACAAGATGGCAGCGCAGGTAACTTAAGAAGATTGCTGTTGCAATTTTTCGCATATGGCACACAATGATTCAAGAATAAACATACATATTTAGAAGCAGTATGATAAATATATTTAGTAGAATAAGTATATTTTAATTGACAGTATATATTGACACCATACTTTGAGTTTTTATTTTAATAATTTTACTTAGATCTTTACCCACACAGCACACGATATTGCGATATCCACTAGATATCCGAGGGATCGCAATATGTCCAATTATATATCTCAATAACCGTAGGATCTCCATGGGATCGCATTATGTCCTATTGGACATCCGGATCACTCTGGGATATCCTCAGGATAAAGTGTGCTGTGTGGGTATATAGCATTATTTCACATTATTCGAAATAAAATATATTTATAAAATATATTTATAAAATATATTTTATTACAACATTTATACGGAAGAAATAATAGAAATATTTACGATCAGATTTAATATTCTTTCTAGATTTCCGAAACAAAAGATCGTATGCGAATTTTAGAGAGAACATAGAGGGAACGAAGCTTTGTTCAGCTTTGTTCCAGGTTGCTCGACGCATATCCCTGTTACTCTACAAATATCTTTTAAGATTTGGGGATCGCAGAGATATATCCCACCGAACCAGAATATATCCCACAGATATCGCACTAACTGCGGCACTCCGTGACGCGACCATGGAAAAAAGGCGGCTAGGGCGATCCCTCGCCGCGACGCGACGTGACGCGAGAAGTTTTATAAGCCGTTTCGCGCACGTGTCGTCGCCGAATATCCACGAGATGAAAGAGCGAGCGCGAGGAGAACGATGTTGGACGATGAGCGGCGCGATATTGCCGCGTAGGATGCGCACTCCCGTCCTACGATTTCGCGCTAATATTTGAGATTTCGGTCTCGTATATGACGCGCTATCCGCGCCGGTGACATCTGGCACGGATCTTAAGGCATATTATTGCCCGCAAGAAGCGTTCGCAATATTGTCACGTAATAAAGGAGAGAGAGGAAGAGCTGCTGCCCGAGAGATCACTTGCGGAAGCGCTCGTATAAGCCCTACGTATACGTACGTGGAAAGATCGCGTCGGATATCGTATCGAAAAATCATTGAAATCCTTAAATCCCAGAATCATTTAGACATATTGGGTGTGAACATACTGAAAGTTTTGCCGATCCGCGAGACTCGCGGCTTGAAAGATGATCGTTGACCTCCTCTCGGATTTCGTTCGTTCCTTTTGTTCGTCTTGCATATATCCCGATATCGATAGTAGTCAAGAGACGCGGTTTTTGTGTAAATTACATCCTTTCATTATAATTAATTTTATATATATCTTTGGAAGTAGGCAGGGGTGAGGGGGGAGGGAGAAGATTATAATACCCCTACAGCACGAAATATTGCTACAACATTGCAGAAATATTATTTTGTAAGATTGAAATATTTCACAAAATATTTCTGAAATCTTGTAACAACATTTCTATGTCCGCATTTAAACAATATTTTGCAATATTCCTGCAATGATCCTAAAATATTTTTAAAAATATTGTAGATATATTCTTGAAACGGCAATTTTCAGATAATGTCCTAAATATTTCTAAATACTAAATTTCTAAATATTATGCTCATTAATTTCTTTTGTGCAAAGACACAATCATATCTCGCACTAAGTGTATGCATAAACCATGCACAAATTATGACATGTCCGAACTTCTGTTATATAGACTTTGGCTATATAGAAAGCTCGACAAATTTTACACATTCGAGAAACAACACCATCTAGCGGCAGTTCTAGAATATCAGAATACATAATCAAAATATATTGTGATATTTCCGGAATATTACAATGTATGTGATTGAATTATGATATTGCAGTAATATTTTGCAACATTTCCTGTGAAATATTAACATTACAATATTTCTACAATATTCTTGCAATATTTATAATATGTTGCACTATTGAAATATTCCTGCAATCTTTTAGCAATATTTTGTGCTGTAGGAGTATACATTGCCGGCCAAAAGTTTGGATACACTCGCATTTACATATTTTATTATAGCGATTTTTTACCAAGAACCTATCAGCTCAAAAAAGAATTTTTCTGTTAGTAATGAATCGATAAACTCATTTACAATAATATCTATTGAAATTTTCGAAATATCGAAAAAGAAGCCGATGGTACGCTTACGAATATGATTTGGCCATCACAATCGCCAGATCTCAATTCTATCGAGCTTCTATGGGAGGAGCTTGACAAATAGATACGCATAACTTGTCCATCGTCTTTAACAGAACTTTGGAGGGAATTACAGGACGCGTAGAATTCCCTCTGGGACAAGATACTATCAACAAACTAGTTCAAAGAATGCTGCGACTAGTGGAAATGGTTATAAAAGCCAAAGGTGGATTTTTCGACAAAAAGAAAGTTTAACCAGTCTTTGTAAGAAGCGTGTTATATTGAAGTTAATTTTGCCTTATTTAAATCATTTAAGTAGTCTATGTTAAACGATAATTATTTGAATACAAAAGGCTTTATTAAAATTGGATATTTGTAGATTTTTTGATGTTTTGACAGGTCCAAACTTTTGGCCGGTAGTGTAGATCATAAACAACTTCATATAACATACACAGTTTCGTTTTTACGTAAGATGTACACGGAAAAAACGGTTTTACTGAAATATCTAAAAAAATTTGGTCAAATACAGATCTGAAAAAATAATTTTGTTAGACCATCAAAAGTAACTAATAAGTAGGATATTCAAGCATGATGATAATGCTGCAAAAAGTTTTAATATTCTAGCAATTATTTTGAGTGTTCTACTTACTTTTGATGGTCTAATGCCCAATTTCTTCACCTTTAGATAAGTTTTATCTTCCAGATAAAATTAGCAATAGCCGTTGATTCTGAGAGATATCTTCCGAATAAAGTTATCGAGAACTTATAATTATACTAAATGTGAAGAAATTGGGCATAACAAAATTATTCTCAGATCTGTATCTGGCTAAATTTTTAGATATTTTAGCAAAACCATTCTTTCCGTGTAAGAGAAATGTCGCTTATTGAATGATACTATTGGATTCAAGCTACTGACGATAGATATCGATCATCTTCGCGCATTCGTACGCAAGCGGCGTAAAGAAGATAACGAAAGAGAAGAAGATAAATAGGAGAAGAAAGACGAGGAGAGGGCCAACTTGGCCGATATGTCCGAGCGACTCTGATTGTTCCCTTAACGATCGGCTGACAGCGAAGACGTATGTCGGTGCCATCAGATAATGTGTGTAACGTTGGTGTGCACGCATACATACGTACAGGCGTGCGTGTACATACACGCACGAGGGTAGAAATATTCGTAAATGCTTCGCACGCCGCCACCACCACCATCGTCGTCGTCGTCGTCGTCGTCGTCTTCGTCGTCGTTGTCGTCGTTTCACCGGGGACATCGGGGACATCTTCATAATGTCGCGCACAAACCGACTGTCATGTCGTATCATGCCTCACCAATGTCGACGACGACGATGAGGTCGACCAACCAGGCGAAGAAAGACATTCGCGATCAGTGCCTATCGGTTGTACGCATGATACTGATAGTTTGCCGAAGCCAAACTTGCCAATATCAGCGGCGTTCTACTTTTGATGCTTTAAGGGCTATAGCACATAAAAAAAACGTAAGCAGTAAAACTTGAGCAGTAAACGAATTGGCCAAGATCAAAGCCGAGAATTTCAAAATGGTAACCTTACATTTTCGACAATTCTCGACTATGATTGACCGATTCGCTTACTGCTCAAGTCTTACTGCTCACGTTTTTCTGTGTGCTATGACCCTAACTCTCTTTTCGAATTGGATCGTGCAATTAGTGACGAGTTTCTCTCCGCGTCTCACTTCTCGTTGAGAGAAGAAAGTTTTTCGCGATTACGTAATTTTTTGACACGAACTCGCGTGAGAGTCACCACTTTTCGGTTCTTCATTTCGTTCAGAAAAAAGTTAAACGATCGATATCTGCAACGATGACAAATTCGAGCGCGTCGCAATTTACTTTGCTTGCGTGCTATGATTGACTTGTTTAGACTTTTTTATATAAACTTTTTGTACTCCTAGTTAGACAAATAGGCAAATTTTGACTACGATAAACCGATTTTTCTCGAATGGAAAAATGAAGCGTACGCGCTCATCGGCGCGGCAAGCTTGCATTTCTCAGCGCGTACGCCTTGAAGAAAATAATAAATCGCTGAATCAAGCGGCTGCGATCGCGCGTCACGAGTAAAATGTATTAACACACCCACCCGGCGAGCATCTAATATAGCAATTGTTCTTCTTCATTCGAATTGCGTACGAGGTAATTGAAGGGCGCGCCAAATAAAATACGCGCCCTAAGGAGGTACGATACAGCCGTCAGATCTCGCGCTTGAAAGTCAGAACCGGAGGGGAAAAAGGGACGCAGGACGGGAGAAGAGGATGGAGGAAGCGAACGGGAATACCGTGCGAGAAAGAGCGAAAGTTGAAGAGAAGAAGATGGCTGGGGAGAGAAAGGGGGAAGGTAAACGTGGGAAAGAGAGAGAGAGAGAGAGAGAGAGAGAGAGAGAGAGAGAGAGAGAGAGAGAGAGAGAGAAATACGGAGGGACGGCGAAAGGGTTAAAAGGAGAGGTGGACAGAAGCGAGAGCGCAGAGATGGTGAGAGGAAGGGAGGTAGGAAGGAAAGAAGAAGGTAAGGATGAGAAGAGACCTATCGGACCATGTGGCAGGCGCAAACGGTGTGAGTAATGGCGTCGACCAATCGCTCCCAGCTCTAAAACACGAACGCGCCGGCCGCCTGTCCCCCTCCCAACCTCGCGCGAACGCGTATAGTAATAACGAGCCGTCTATCATCGTCGGAATCATTATCATCGCCGGATCCGCGGTCCTCGTTCTTCTCCTGCCGCCCGGCCGGCTTCTCGTCTTTCGTCTCTACCCTGTCAGGGGCGGACCTATACGGAGACTTAATGAGACTTATAAGCTTCGGCTCTCAAACCGTTAAGGAATAATCTTGTTTTCGTGAAATGAATTTGTCAATTTTTCGAAGAATCAGGAGACAGTACGAGAATGACTCAAGATAGAAATCTGGAGCACCGGAGCTGTGATTTTTAACAAAATCCTTGTTCCTATTTTGTTAAAAATCACAGCTCCGGTGACGTAAAAACAATCACTATGGACAATTCACTAGTATATATAAAATTTGAAGCGCAGATATATGATGAACGTAATTAAATAATATGTCCATTATTAACAAACTAGAAACATAATTATGTAATTATCCTATAGTTATATATTTTTAAAATTGTCTTTTTATTTATAACCCTCAGTACCCACACACTTAAAAAAAATCCCTATCTACCCATACTCGGGTATTCCTAACCCTCGTTTTCTTTTGCTTGTATCTCGGGTTGTAATGCATCGATTTTAATTCTTTTTTTTTTTAAATCGATAGTTTAAAGACTGAAAAAAAAGAATATTTGGGTGAGAAAGTCAAGAAAGTCATAACACAAAAGATATTTTGCAATAAGTAAAAAGGGATCGGAAAAAATGCCGCAACTTTGAAAATCGACCAGGTTACGCTAACCCAGTGTGGGTACTGAGGGTTAATTATGTGGATCCAGTTAAGATACCTTAAAAATTAACTTCATACAGTGAGAAGTTATTATCCGTCCCTACGTATATCGCTTCCCTACCTTCGACTTTTCAGCGAGTGACGCAACGGGAAGGGAAGGGGGTGTGCAAAGAGCGGAGGGAGGGATTTAATGACAAAATTATACCGAAAGTGCAGCCTCGTCGATGTCCGTGAAGAAGATATAATGCTTCCCTCTTATCTCGGGCGCGTGTTACGGTGATGAAGACGATCGGTCGTGAATTCGCGCGGCGACCGCGTCGCGAAAAATGTTGCGTTAATCGTAAATTGCATCGCACGGTTTCGCGCGTGCGAGAAAAATTGCCTGCGCGCGTGTTGGCGTGATAACCGGCGATTACGATTCGAAATAGTGATAAACGCGCGCGCGGCACGTAATGAGCATTCCGGGTCGTTAAAATTTTGCTATCTGAATTCCGGCTCTACTCCGATCCGAGTCCCTACACTTCTTGCGCTTTTTATCCCCGCGCACGCGTTCCTACGCTTGAACCACTATATTCGTTCGCTCGAAATGATACTTTTACGGTAAAGGCGAGCTCAACGTTTAGGTATACGCTGCGCATAACCGAATAAATGAAGCTAGATACAGAGAATTCCCTTGCAAACAAGCTACTTTGCACTTCAAACGCGTGCGAAACGTTTACATTACGGTGCCGTGTCCAAGATTTCTAATTCTGACCATTGACCTGCATTGACCTGCATTGACCTGAAGTGTGTCGGCGTTTACGCTTGTTGCCTTCCTTTTTCTGTCTCTATTAAGAAAAAGGAAGGCAATAAGCGTGAACGCCTATACACGTCAAGTCAATGCCCATAAATCTTGGACAGCACTGATTTACAATGTGAAAATTCATTTAATTTTGTTATTGCCAAATGATAAGTCTCGTCCTACGCGACGTAGAATTTGCAGTCGTAATAATACATCCTGAAATAGTCGAGTATATGTGCTATGATCGATTGGCGGTGCAATAATAATCGATGCGCCGTGCTAGTCGGCCGTCATTAGCACCTTGTTATTAGGGAAATCGATTCAATTTCTCACGGTTAACAGAGTGCGCTGTTATCTTCGTATATTATGGTAATGAAGACGGTGGCTCGTGGAAGATCGGAAGAGATCGATCCAGATCTCTTGCTCATTAAAAAAAATAAAAAAAAAGGACCGAGAGAAAGAGGAAAAAGAAAAACGCGCAATAAATTGTGTACACGATTAAAACCACTTGCTTGCGCCTTCGTCTGCGCAGGATACAATCGCGAAGGATCGAAGGAGGCAGCTGATATATTACTGCGGTATGTACAGGGCGATGCAAACCAAAGGTAGCCGAACTGTACTCTTCGTTTCATCTCAAACGCGATCTATCTCAGAAAAGTTTCGCTTTGTGACTTGATCAGGGTATATTTAGTGTCAGAAATTAGGGTATCACGAAAGAAAGATGATCCATTCGTATCTCCCCCAACTTCGTCGAAAGATACGTGCTCGCGCGAGGATTATTTGATATGTCCTGTACGAGAACGAGCTACAAAAATATAACTGCTGCGCGGTCGATTATCCGCGCCGCGATTGCTTGTCGTGAGGCCGATTACGTGTCCTTCGAGATTGGAGAGAGACAAAATTAAATTGATAGGCCTGCGGTCTACGCGGTGTTTTTGCAAAACGATATTTTTTCCTATGCCTGATCACGTATCGATCCCCGGGGAGGACCGATGGCGATACGCCGTCAGTGAGACCTCGTTAACCAACCGGTATAAAATCGGGGAGACGACGATAAGCGATCGCGATGCACTATGAGCAAGTCGATTATAATAATATCATTGTCCGCGTCGTTATCCGCTCGGGATACATCGGCGCCGGTCCTCCTTCCTTTTTTCCCGTTCCGCAATATTGCAGATGAATATCCGTCGGAAACGACACGGCCGGCAGATTTGACGAGATAGGACGGCGGGTTTAATCGTCAGGCGAGAAAATTACACCGCGAGAGCGAGTACGACTTCGGCAAGCGATGCGTTTCTGACGACGGAATTCTGCTTTATCGCCAAATAGATCGGGATGACAACGATCATTATAATCCCACTGGCGCGCGCGTGCGATATCAATTTAATGGCGGAAGTAATTGGGGCGGGCGGTAAGTAAACCGCCGACCGCGTCGGCTCGCTGTAATTTCGGTTGACTGTAATTTTTGTCGAGAAACAAAAAAAAGTCGCACCTTGCGGGGCCGTTAAAAGCCAGCACACATAAAATTCCGTAAGGACGTAAGACGTAAGCGTAAGAAAATCGACCAATCCCAATCGAGTATTGTGTTGTTCGCAACCCCACCACTCAATTGGGATTGGTCGATTTTCTTACGCTTACGTCTAACGTTCTTACGGAATTTTATGTGTGATGGCCTTAAGCTGGCCACACACTTTCCGTAAGTCGTAACAGTAAGATTTTGACCAATCGCGTTGCTCGATTCGGTCGTCCGTAGGTTATGGATGGCCGAATCGAGCAACGCGATTGGTCAAAACCTTACTGTTACGACTTACGGAAAGTGTGTATGGCCAGCTTTAGGGCCATAGCACACAGAAAAACGTAAACAGTAAGACGTAGGGCAATGGCACACAAAGAAACGCACGCAGTAAGACTTAAACTTAAGCGAATCGACCAATCACAATCGAGACTTAAGAACGCCATCTTAAAACTCAAAACTTATGATTGGTCGATTCGCTTCCCTTATAGAAATGTATCACTAGTGAGTTAGTGATTAATTACTTATTTTGAGTACTTAAATTACTGATGTACAGTAATTTTTTTCTTGTGATTCAATTACTGAGCTTGTAGTGATTACAAGTACTTCAATATTGAAGATTTCAGTGATTAAATACTGCTAATATTTAACATTATAAGTATTGAAATATTGAGGTATAATACTGCATCATATGCAAATTATATATTTTTATAATATCTTGCATATTATGTTATATTATATTTTTTTATTATTTTCATATGATAGAAAGAACTGTGGCCGGTATTTATAGTCCGTTCTTATTTTAAGACCGTCTTAAGTAATGTCTTAAGGGGTTATTCTGGTTTGGAACGCTAAAAATTACGTGATTTTCAGGAATTTAAAAAAAAAAAAGAGAATATATATTAATATCGAACTTTTTTAGGTTTTATTTATATATAAAAGAGATATGTAAAAAATTGTTCGCGTATCCATATATATCATATGTGAGGAGGTAGGCGATGGTACGTAAAACGTCATCAGAAATGTTTTCTTGTCGTGTTGACAAGATTTTGTTAGTTGTAGTAGCATGAAACAAAAAAGTCAAAGAAATTATTAAATTGTAAGAGTTACACTATTACTGATACTAAAATATAGAGAAAAAATCGAAAATTGTTGAAACGGCAATGTTTTGAAAAAAAAGATGTCGATTTTCACTTACAAATTTGATTTATTTTTTTATATAACAAAATAAAATTATCGTAAATCAAATATCCTAGTACCAGTAATGAAAGAACATATACTGAGTGGACACGCGAAATTTCAAGACGATCGGACGATTAATTCCCGAGATATTATGTCAATGCGATTGAAAAATACTGTTTTGAGAAAAACGCGTTTAAAGTTTTAACTACGGTGAATAGAGAGTTTTTGCAATACCGTTTTTTAGATACGGTGAACGCTAAAATCACGTTATTGGGTCGAAAGACCAATCACGTTATTGGGTCGATCCAATAACGTGATTTTAGCGTTCACCGTATCTAAAAGACGATATTGCAAAAACTCTCTAATAACTCCGTTATTTTACGTTATTTCTATGAACGGTTTTGGCAATATATTTTTAAGATTACCATCTTTACGTAAACGCAATTTTAAAAAATTGATTTTTTTT
>NJRP01000106.1:588312-637429 GCA_003063835.1 Aphaenogaster floridana | reverse complement strand
AAAGATCGGCAAGGTTAGCACAACTTTGTCTTTCCTTTATTCAAAGGGAGAGCAATTGCTTAATTTTTTGCTGATTCCAGGGGGGGCAAATGCCCCCTCTTGCCCCCCCCCTCTGCGGACGCCCATGGCTCGAGAAGTCAAAGAAACTCGCGCGGCGGCATGGCATCGCGGGAGCGGTATCGGAGACGAAAGTTTAAATGTTAAAGCCCATCGCGGTTCCCCGACGTTGGAAACTTGAGACCGGAGCACCGGTGATCTAATCTGCCGGGATTTATCCTCCCCAGCCCCCTTTCGGCGCCATAATATCTGCGGCGCAGCTGCTGCCGTTTCGGCGATCCTTTCTGGTAGGCGGCGACTTATCTCTACTTTACGACTGACTACATTCGACGCTTAACGTCGAGTCCACCCGAGATAAAATGGTGGTCCGCCGTCCGTGGTGGCCATTTTGGGTCTAATTAATTGGCGGGACGTTGCATCGGCTACACGCCCGGCCACCTAATGTCCCCGACGGCTCCTCTCTTTAATATATTCGGATACCTGCCTACGCGCCGCCGCGCCGCCCCGACATTCGCGTTCAAGGCTCGCATCGATGAGGTTGTAATGTCCGCCATTGACCGATGGATACGTTTTGACGTTGACTATCTCGGTAGATCTCGCGTATTATGGCAGCGTTGAGAGCGAGGCTCATTTACACATCACAGATTTTGCACTCACCAAACATCCATCGGTCGCGGATCAAGCTTTATAATTTGAAAATCTACTAAATTGTCCAGCTCGTTTTAATTAAAAATTAGTAACTAAAAATGTGAGCTAAGAGGGCCGAAAATGAACAAGATAACTAAACGATGTTAATATTAGTAAAAAATATTTTTACTTCTTTTTTTAAATTTGTCAATTTAAGTTAACAAATCATATATAGCGGAACAAGTTTCGACTTCACTGAGTCTTCATCAGTTGCAATTATTTAAGATACATAATAAATTAAGCGTTCTATTTTAATTTATTATGTATCTTAAATAATTGCGGTTGATGAAGACTCAGTGAAGTCGAAACTTGTTCTGCCATAAAAAAAGTAAAAATATTTTTTACTAATATTAACATCGTTTAGTTATTTTGCTCGTTTTCGGCCCTCCTAGCTCACATTCTTAGTTATTAATTTTTATAATTTTATTATCGTAAGCGAAATTAATAACTGCGCTATAATATCAATTGCACTGTTAATTTCTTTGGGTCATTTTTAACTATTCTATAGGTCGCCACTGCTCCTACCTAAATATGTTGTTAATTTCGACATCTTGTTTTAGTTAAATTAACGACAAATGTGGTCATTTTGATACATACATGGTTAAATGTTAACCAATGTTTTAGTTAAAATAACTACATATTGAGTAGGAGCAGTAGCAACGTATAGAATAGTTAAAAATGACCCAAAGGAATTAACAGTGTACTTGATGGCGATCGTTATCTTATTATCAATATTTTTTTTCTAAGTAAGAATTATGCTAATGCAGTATACTAATTTAGAGGCGACGAGAGTGCGAATTATGTCGTAATCGTAGCGAATGTCTAACGTGTCAATCAGTAATCGTAAGAAGGTAACTTGATACGACTCGGCGCGAGAGTTCGGTTCGGGTTACGCACACGGATGTGGAACCGTGTGGAACAAAAGGGCCACTTCTCTCACGGGATGGTAATAATCTCCGCATCTCCGCTCGTTTACCGATGCGCGAGCGCGTTAGAGTAACGGCGACGCAACCCGATTCGATTCTTCTTCTCGTTAAAGTCGCGCCTTGAGCGCGGTTGTTAGGGAGGCAGATCGTAATCTGGATGGTTCCCGGTGTTCTCCAGTGTTATGATTGCGATACCGGACGGAAATTTTTCAATTCTCCTTATATCGAACAGGCGATTCTATGGGATCGGTGTCTCATGCCATTTATCATTGATGCATACATTTACCTATTATTCGTTGTTATATTCCTATATACAGGGTGTCGCAGAATCTACCGTTTCACACTCTTCATTTTTTCTTATATATAAAAAAATATCTTGCGCAATTTTCAATATAAGAAATATTTTTCGACAATTTTGAAACTCATTGTCAGATTAAATTTTTGTTACAATAAAACTACTTAATTAAAGATAAGGTTTAATTAAGTAAAAGCTAGATTCCTTAATCTTTGTCAATTAATATGCCGATCGATTAACTGTTAACACTTTGTTTAAATAAAACAATAAATTTTTTAAATTTACAAGCAGTTGTAGGACACCCTACAGAAGCGCGCGAGGGAAGGATATCCGCCCGATATCGTCCTTATCCCGGCAAAATGGTAACAGTGTGCTCATTCGCGCATAATAGCGGCAGCTGCGAGATGTCGCCGGTAAACGCGTAAACGCAGCGATATCGCGACAACAACAACCCAGCAACAAACGCAGCATCTCGCCGGGGTGACTCCTTTTCACGTTAAAGACCCGACTCCCCGGCTGGTTAGGCGCTGGTTAGGAAGGAAGATCGTAATCTGAATGGTTCTCGGTGTTCTCCAGCCTGGCGGGTGCTAGCGGTAGATAGAAATCTCCTCGGAGAGGATCGTCCGTGTCGCCGTCGTATATACGCAAAGGCGCAATCCTCGCGGGGATATAGGATAACGTAGGGCCCTACTTAGCTACTAATGCTGTCGCTACCCGCCCTTTCTCGGCGTAAGTTATGTCCACCGGTACGATCGTCCGTTTCGTCCCGGTCGCGCCTCCCCGCCTGCAGGAATATAACACGGCCTCGAGGCTAATCGGATCTCTCGCGTGCGTGCTCTCGACCGCTACTCGAAACAGCGCCGGGCCGAAGCGAGAGGCTCAATTTCCTTCCCGACCGTGTGATATCAGTTTTACGGCCGACTCTGGCCGGAACTGGCCCGAGACTTCTCCGACGTTGCGTTCTGACGGATCTGGGTCGACATGGACCCGATTCATAATCCGTCTTTATTTTCACGAGTATCCGAGTATAATCCGAAATAAAAGTTTCAGAAAAGATTGTAAAAATATTCCTGAAATTATTTCAACACCGTGTGCGCGTATACTTCTTCTCGCGACAGTTCAAAGTAGCTTCAGAAAACATCGTTCTCCAACTAGGATTTTTTCCAAGGACATATTACCTTTTTATATTTTTACTTTACCTGTTATCAGGGTTGGGAATGTTACTCTAAAAAAGTAATGTGTTACCGTTACCGTTACTTTTTGTAAAAAGTAACTCGTTACCGTTACTCGTTACTAATTTTAAAAAGTAACACGTTATCGTTATCGTTACTTAGAAAGTAACGATTCGTTACTTTTTTTGTTACTTTTTTGAAATGCTAAAGTAAGATGTTAGATTATAAAATTACATTATTTAATAATCAATATTAAAATTTATATAGCAAGCTTTTTTATATTAACTAATAATCAACTAATAATTCTTCTAATTCTTTATATTAATATTCTTATTTTTTAGTATACTTATCTTTATAGGAATTTATATTGTAATTCACAAATGTCATTTTGTCAAAAATTTCTATTGAACAGATATGAAAGATAACAGGAAACTAAAGTAACGATAAAAGTAACGGCTGAATTCGTTACCGTTACTGTAAAAATGTGACGACGTTACCGTTACCGTTACAGATAGAAAAAAGTAACGAAAACGGTAACGGCATTACAAGTAACGCGTTGCTTCCCAACCCTGCCTGTTATCACCATTATAATTTTGGACTTTTTATACCTCTCGCACTTCTTTCACGTTCGAAAAAAGAAACTTCCTGTTGGGCTGTTAACTACACCGATCCGAATTTACGAAATGCGCGACCGCAAGAATTTCGGTGTCAATTAGGAGAGCTGCTGGAGATAAATCCAGCAATTCTGTGGAAAAGGCAGGTATATCGCGAATGTGGCGATACTTTGACGAAGATTGAAATAAATATCCGCTGTGTCCATAGTGCTAATTGGCGTGCCAAGAATGCAGCGGTTCGAGATCTCGCCTGCGAGAGGTTTGAATGGCAGGCGCGATGCGGGCATAAAGCGAGGGATGTACGATTATTATTCGCGAGGCGAATTTGACTTCGCTCGCGAGGTAACGAGACGACGTTCAATTTGGCGCGGCGAGAAATCGCGCGCTAAAACGAAGGGAATCGAATTACTATGTACGAGCGCGAGGCACGCAAGGAATAACGCGAAAATAATTACCTTGGCGCGGCTCATCCTATTAATACATTACCTCGTAAACGTGTATGTCCGCCCCATTAACATACTATCTAATAATTGGCCCCGTCCGTACGGCGTACGAGTTGCAGCGAGAAATATGACGGTCGGTACGAGCGTCATGATTAAGTCAATCAAGCGAAACGGAGTAATCGTTGCTAGCATTCGAAGGGATAAGCCGACGCGGAGGAAATGCGTTCGCGTTATCGCATCGGCTCGTTATTAACTTCGATCCTACGAAGAACACTCGCTTATGTGTGCGAACATGTTGCGCGTAAAGTGAAGAAATTCGTAACGTAAAGGAAAACATGAATAAAAATTAATACAATCCACTGTTAAGGGGACTAGGAAGGTTTAAAATTGCAAAAATTGGCTTTCGTTAAATTGTTTATAACAAGGCCGCGAATGAATATAAAACTTTTTTATTTTTAAGGATATGAATTACAACATTATGAAATAAGAGAATCCATTGAGAGTCGTTCCCAGGTCAATAATATCGGCGTCCCAATGTAATAAGGCAAGCTGTCCTGTATCCTTAAAACTGTAATCTTTAAACTGTATCCTTAAAAATAAAAAAGTCTTATGTTCATTCGCGGCCTTGTTATAAACAATTTAACGCGAGCCAATTTTTGCTATTTCAAACCTCCCTAGTCCCCTTAAATTCGTAGTGTCAATTTACTAACGTAACTTCAATTTGAGTCCTTTTGAACTATTCTATAGGTCGCCAATGCTCCTACTCAATATGTCGTTAATTTCGACACCTTGTTTTAGTTTAATTAATGACAAATATGTCAATTTGACATACATGGTAATTGGTAATTGGTAGTTAACAAGAACAAAATATTAACCATTGTTTTATTTAAATTAACGACATATTGAGTAGGAGTCACTGCGACCCAAAAGAATTAACAGTAAAGAATACGTATCTGAAAGATTAAATTTGTAAAATAATATAAAACTGTAAAGAAGAGAGAGAGAATATTCGCACAAATCCCTTGCCTTAGTCTTAAAATATTCGAGAAGCGAGTCTGATATTGATTTATAGCCGCTCTGATGATTCGAAATTCGTGTTGTAAGTAAGAGCGTAAGTAGACGTTTGAGCTCACGCGGAGTTCATTATTGCATGTTAACTGACAATGGGAGTCCCGACGACGCGACGGGACATCGAATCTTCGACTTTCACCTAACAGCAGCTTGTCGAGCGCAAGAAGGAGCTCGTTATCGCCATTTTGGATTCACTCGCGCGTCTATGGCGATGGGAAGACTTCGTAGGGCGGACGGCCGGAGGGGAGGTGATTTGTGGTTTTTTTCCCTACAACATACGTCCCTTCACTCCACCCTAGGACAATTTGTATTTCCGATTTCTAAGGCGAATCGCTCCGAGGCTGCCAGGTGTTGGAAACCGGCCTCGTTGGCCGACTCGCGCGGCCTGTCTCATTGTGCCGGTGCAACTTTTGAGATGGAGCGTGGGGTTTTTCGATCCCTCGCGTGTTCTCGCACGAAAGTCACGGCCAAAAGAGAAAAGTCAGGAGGGCTGAGAAAGAGAGGAGCGGATGTGGGGTTGTGGTTTCTTGCCGCCGACAGAAGATAAAGATAACGGATCGTAAAGACTTAAGCTGGATGTCATAAGAAGTACAACGAGCAGCAATTGACAATTGACAATTGGATTACGTTGATGGACGATTTTATAAAACTAAAACGTAAATGCGAATGTAAATGTGAATATTTTTGAAAAACAATTCGATAGACCTTTTCCTGAAATAATAGATCTAATATTGGAAGTAAAATGAGAAGTATCGATAAATATCTTGATTTTTTAGGAGGACACTGTTTGATATATTTATCTACCTGTGCGTAGAGTACATTTTCAAAGTACCGAAACATCATGAGCATCCTGACGCATGCGGCGACGAACAATACGCAAGAGAGTCTGAAGCCGGAAGACGTCGCACGATGCCGAGACTCCGGGGGCATCAAAGCTGTGCAAACGCACGTGGATCACTCTGACGCGCTCGCCATTGTGACGGCCGCGGGATGCCCGCTCGGACAAATCTGGCGCATTGTCGATCACGGCTGGCGCTCTTTGTGCGATCGCCGGTGACGTGTAAGGCGACCACGGCAAAGGACAACGACAACGACAATGCGGCGTTACAAACGATCGAGTAGGCGGTAGCCGTGTTTTTCGGCGGCGCGTCGTTCAGCGCGGGCCCTTTTATTCTCGTTCCAAGGGCGCGCCGTGTGCCCTCTCGATCCTTTCGCGACACCGAAACTTTACGTCCCGCTGGGGACGACACGCGCCATTCAATCCACCGTCCACTCTCGTCCTTCTGTTAGAAATATTTGGACAGTTCCGAACAAGGTCCCGACGAAGGGCATCGCGGTGGTCAATGCACAAAAAGGTTTAAAAGACGAAAGTTTCATTTATCCTTGTACGCAATTATTGTTTTCCTTTCAGCTTGGAAACAAAATTTCCGACTTTTTTACATAACGGTCGATACGTAAAAAATTGCGTTTTTTTAGCGACAATAACATGAAAAGCGATTTGCAAAAGTTAAATAAGAAGCATATGAGATCTATGCCCATACAGCACACGAACATTGAATCAACATTTCAGAAACGTTGAATTGCAACATTGTAAATGTTGCATCAATGTTGCAATATGTAGGAAAATGGAAAAGACATTGCAGAAACGTCCAATGTCCGTTGATGTAATGTTTTGCAGACGTTGCAATCAACATTCAAGAACATTGATTCAACATTTATTCAATGTATATGCAATGTAGATTTGTTGGAAGAAAGTCTAAATTAAAAAAATAATATTAATTATTATTATTTGAAATTTGTTCTTTTTAGTCTTCCAAAATAATATTTATTCTTAGGGCCCAATTTTGGGGACTCTTCTTCAAAGAGTCATATCATTAGAACATGAGTAAAAAATCTCATAATGCTGTGTCTTTTATATTATATCCGGTGGGTTTTTACTTACGAGAAATAGAACTTTGCCGCGTCCATTTGGTACCGTGTACTCCTCGTGGGTGAGCAGCGTTGTTTCAACGTTTCAGCAACATTAAGAATCAATATAGAAAATTCAACATAGATTCAATGTTGAAAAAACATTCATCCTTCAACATTCAACATTGCAACGTCTCAGCAACATTTTTTCAACGTTCTGTGCTGTATGGGATGTTAGATGAAAATGCGAAAAGTTATTAACATGCATTTTGACATTATTTTCCAACATGTAAAATTTCCGAAGATATGTGGGTTCCATATCTATTAAGGCACTTTTTATTTACTTATTCTTTTATCCACTAAAAGTCGGGATATCATTGCAAAAATGATCTCTTGATATATTTTTAGTAAAAAAAATTTTTTGATTCCAAGTTTGATCAAATAATCTTACAAGATTGGGAATATTTTGTATATATGTATCTTTATTAAATGGCTGCTGAACAATTGCACTTCTGGATTATGCTAGAACGGCGTATAGAATTTCCCTTGTGTTCGCGGCCTGGAATCAATTTTTCATCTCGGGCTGCCTCTTGGCCGCCGCGTTATTGCGGCCGAATCTGGTATCAAGTGCGAGAGATCGTTGTTTTTTTTTCCCGGCGGCAGCAAAACGTAGGACATAAACCCGCTTTCCATCGAAATGGAACATAGGTATCAGCGATGATCCGCGTGCGAGGCGCCAGCTGGCTCATATTGAAACCAACCCCCTCATCGAACACCACCACCGTGTCCCTGCCCGCTCTCCCCGGCCCTCCCTCAACATCCGAGGAACCTAAATCATTTTCAGCCCCTCTACCATGTTTCCTACATGTGCTAACTACCCTCGGGGGTACTTCGAGGGCCACACCCTGGCCAGTTAAGCTCCACCTCCTCCCGAAACCGTTTTCTCGCTTGCTAAGATCTTCCTCCGCGATTACATCTTCTAATCGATAACTGTTTGTTCTAATAGCACGGCATATTTACGATCCGTCGACACACCTCCGTGATTTTTCAAATAAGCCATTGTTACTAATTTCTCTATCGCAAATAGATTGTGATCGAATCAAACGAAAAATATATATCCGTAACGCGTGGAAACATTACTTTTGATTGCTTTGTTATATCTTAAACAAATTATAAAATTTTTTAAAAATTATACGCACATAATTACGCGCATAATTGTACATAGTAATAAACTACATGTAATATATACAAAAATCTGCAGTCATATAAACATAATTGGGGTTAATTTATTTTTCTTTCGTGTTATTCGAATGATTGAGTGATGGAAGCAATCTTATATTTTGTCGCGTACTATAAGAATTTCTGGATAAATTTCATGTTCCAGTAAACAGCGATAGCGATAAGCTCGATAGAACAAGTGATCGATGACTCAACCGTGTCTCGGTAATCGACGTAGAAGAAGAGCGACAAGAAGTGTGGATTCAGGTGGTGATCGAAGAAACTCCTCGCTAGATGACAGTTGAGAAGATTAATAGCGCGATCTTTGTTTTTTTCCGAGCAATTAGCACTGTGCAATCGAAATTTCGTTTTACGCGTCACGATTTCTTATCAATTGGCAAAGATAATAACAATCGGCATATGTCGAGAGAGTGACAAATTGAAAGACATCGAGTATGATATACAAGTGCGAACTGTATCGCATAAACACGTCTCGAATAGACAGGCGTGACGGTTGAATCGACCTCAGATCTCATGCTCGGTCTCGATTAGCATGTGTCTCTTAATCGATTTCAGAATATAATTAATAATACGATATCATCAACATTCCCAAGACAGTCTTGTTTAGCATATATATTAATAATTCTTGGGTTAAGCTACAATTACAATCTCTCTTGTTGTTAACACATTGAATATTAACAGTTTGCCACTGAGAACTTCAACATGGTCTCTTAATTTTGTATCTCCGATTATAATTGCTAATGTATCTGTTATTCTGACCGGGCTGGACGAAAAGAGGGATGACGCGGGTCCCGCGGAGGAAAGTAAAGATTCAAAAAGGTCCAATCATTTAAGCGTAGAAAATGACGTGATAGAATCGTTGGATATGTCGGAGCCGAAGTCGAGGTCAAGGAGAAACCGAGGAGGCAATTACGTAGGATCGAATTGCCTGAAGGTCCTGAGAGAGAGACCAGAACTAGTTAGGCGAGGTCTCTCGAGTTTCGACGAAGAAGAAGCCGCGCGGCGAGGAGCGTCGGTCTCACCTCGCGTGAATGCACCTTGAAAATGCAATACGTCAAACGCGGACGATTTAATGCCGCTAATTTTCCTATCAAATGATTTCTCGAATTAAGTCAGCGATATGTACAATCGCCGGCAATAAGATTGATGACGGTGAGAATTCAAGCGAATCATTGCGCCGCGATGAATGCGTTAAACGAGATGTAATCTACAAGAGGACATCGATCTATCGCGATATCGTAAATGTAATTTCGTGAAAGAGACGCGTTCTATTTTACGCGTTCTCGTGTTACAAGAAAGTCGATCTGCCAGCTGTATAAAAAATAATAACGCTCGCGTTTCATTATAGAGTAACTCATGTATTTACACCGCGCGGGAATTTACGGCGCAGAAGTCAGAAAAAAATAGAAGGAGTAAAGGTAATTTGCTCGCAACCACTCTGTTATGTGCCTTTATGCTATATTAGTATTGTGTTGTGATTTCAGTTCTTTACTGTTAATATTAACGAAACCATCGTAAGTTGAATCGAGTTCTCAATGTAGTAAGTATAAGCGCGATCATGTATTACGACCTACGTAAAATGATTACTGTAAAGAATGCAAAAGTCTTAATGGTTATTTTATGATACATAAGTGTAGAGGGATAGTAAAGGATGGAATACAGCAAAATACAAGTGCATAGCTCTTGTATTCTTTGTTTAGCTTGATATCTTGTATATCCCACCTATTTGGGATATACGGCATTTTTAGCGTGCGGGATTTATGGCGTAGCGCGTAGTACAGACGCTCTGTAGTCTAGAGTCCTAAAAAGTAGAGAGATGCGAACTTGTTTCCACTTCCTGATTGGTGCACGGAAAGAACGATTTTGCTGAAATATTAAAAAATTTGGCCAGATATAGATCTGAAAAATAATTATGTTGGACCATCCAAAATAATTATGTAGAATGCTCAAGCATAATGACAATGCTGCAAAAAATTTTGACATCCTAGCAAATAGCTTGAGCGTCCTACATAATTATTTTGGATGATTCTCAATATAATTATTTTCTCTGACTTGTATCTGACTATATTTTTAGATACTTCAGCAAAACCGTTCTTTCCGTGCATGAATGGTCATATATCCCACCCCTATGAGATATATGGCAAAAATGCAAGTGTTTCTAAAAGTTTTTTTGTTAAATACAAAAAATAAATATTTCATATTTCTAATTTTTTTTATAGTAGTAGACATTATAAAGTTTTTATTGGTATAATTCATTTGCCTTAAACATAGTAAATAGTACTTGATAAATTAAGTTTTCCTTAGGTGCGGCGTATATACCGGAGTTACCCTATGCTTCATTTAATAATTCGTTATATATTTTGTATTATTTACTAATTACGGTTAATTATCTCTGTAATCGATGGAATGGCGCGTCCCGTTGGCAATGACAAACGTGAGCAGAACATCGAATTTCGGCGTGCTTCCTGATCGATCGCCATAAGCGCTCATCGTAATCGATAATATCCTGCTGGCAACGCAAGCGGTGTCGAAATGGCTGCTGGCCTTCTCGTTATTCATTCTTCCCTTATGACCGACAGCTCGCGCGCATCGTCATCGCATCGTCATTTGCGAGCTCTCACTATGCTCTCGTTTTTTTTCCTCTCCTTCTACCTTCCATTGGGCCGGGGCGCCGCTCGCGTTCTCGCTCATTCTCTCGGCGCCATCGCCGCTCCACCCACGATCCGTCAATTTCTCATTTTCCCGGGAAAATGAATGGCGCGGACTTCCGGTTATAGGACCTAGCGCAGCGCGTCTGGCAGTTTTTCATTTTGTTGCGCATTCAGCGGCCGGAGTTCCTGGTCGTTTTCCCACACGGCGGATCCAATACGGGAGGAAATTATAGGACTCTCTTCTTCGTTCTCTAGGAGCGAGATAATGAGACGAAGGCGCTGTTTCGTGTATTTCGTATCGGCTCTCGTTATAAGAGATGCCTTTTATTTCATAGATACAAAGCGTTTCAAAGAGCAATATTAATTTTTTTTTAGTTCTTTTGTGTTCGCGGAATGCAATCGTTCAGAAATTATCTAACATATCGCGGTTACCGAGTGCTTTGCAGGATAATGAGAGGGTTAATCTATATCATTACCACGAGGTTCAGACATCGTTGCATTACTATCGGAGGGAGGGGAAGCAAAGATGGGGAAGAATCTGCGGTACGATTAATTCATGTCGGTCGATTGGATCGAGGTCGCTTGTACGTAGCAACATCGAGTAACGCAAGCAACTCGAGTATCCGAGTACCGGCGATCGCGATGAAGAAGCAGAGGGAGCAGGGGTGACGATGGTGAAGGCGGCGGAGGAGGACGGGGTGGGAAGGGATGGTCGAACAGGGCGCGAGCGGGGCGAAAAATAGAAATTAAGGGCCGGTGAGTTATCGCGGTTGCGTGAGAAGCGGTTGGAGATAAATCAAACCGCAGCTCCAACCGCAACGCCACCCCGAGTTCAGATCACGAACGCAAAAACTCCATGGCAAATCCTCCGGGATTAATAGTGCCTCGCGTCCTGAAACCCACGACCCTGATTGGTCCAATTCTCTCGTACGGCGCGAGCGTACCGACCAGCTTTTTCACTCCCGCCATTTCACCATTTTCATATCCCCTGCTGTATCATTTTTTTCACGCGCGTGTGGGGGGACAGGGTGGGAAAGAGGCAATCCATTTTTTTCTCGTGTACTCTCTCCCCGTCCAATTTTAAACTGACAGATACTCAAACATCGTACAGCCGATATTTCTATTGTATCTTCATTGCGAGAGTGAGGTGCAAGTTTATTACTGAAGAGGTGATTTTTAAAGCAAAATGTATTCATCATTAGCAAGAAACGGAATGGTAACATAATTTAATGTACCATAAGTATATATCTAAATGAGCTGAACTAAACTTTTTTTACAAGCCAATATCTTTTCCCTTACATTTTTTCTCTCCCCATCTTATCTCAAACTTTTATTCAAAAAGATATCTCTAATATTCTTTGTATATTTATCTTCGGTGTCGAGTATCCTAAGTTATTGAGAATATCTCGGTCAGTTTTAATTCTCGCGCCGCTGTAACTTTTCTTAGAAGCATTCTTGCGAAAAGATCGCCAGAGCCGCTCGATTCCCGGACAAGAAATCCGATGATCCGTCTATCTCCTATCGGCCGATTTACTAGTCATTTTCAGCGAGTTGCTTTGAAGAAATAGCTAATACAAATAACATAGTCTCGAAGAGTTATGATCTTCGCAGGCTATTAAAGGCGATCCGGGCACATTCTACCGGTTTAAATTTCTTTCGAACCACAGGTCGTAGAGAATACAGGCAAGATGGTTAACGATTTGGTCGCGTTTACATATATAACCCGAGTTAAGTAGGAACTAAACCCTGATGAGGGCTCTCACGAGGGGGCCGTACGGGGCCATCGGCTCTGCAGAGGATAAAAATTCACGTTCTCTTTCTCGAAGCCACCTATAAAATGGCCACGCAGCCGTGGAATATATTAATACCGCGGGCGTCAAGATTTATATCGGATATTGAAATAAGTATCATCTTCGGATATGCCTTCATGAATATCTCGCGCGACAGCCCGTATTTTTAGTTTAATCGCGTACAAGCGGCGCGATATTCCGATAAATCATGCTTTGTAATTTTTGTCTGTTGCCGTCGTGAAACATGAAGAAACGCGTGTGTTGAAAATTGAGTTTAATAGCTCAAGAATAATTCATCTGCCTGATATATATGTATAAAAACGAGGAAAGGGCTTTTCATAACTCGATAATCAATATTTTCGACTTTGCCTCTTGTATTCTTGCCTATTATTTATTACGTAACAAATAACTATCATTTATGTTATTCATTAGGTTATTAGATAGGAAGTGTTAAGAAAACGTTTCACGCAATTCTTATATCTCGTAATATACATGCTAATTACCGCTTTTCCACATTCTACGGGGGAAATTACTCTTCGCCAAGTTAAAAGATCGTTACACAATAATTACGGGCTTGGGAAATGGGTTAAACGAATCGTTCTGGTAGAAGCGATGATAGTCCAACTGATCGTTAGATACGCTGTGTTAAATACGCTGATACTAGAGGTACGTGTACAAGTGGTTCGCGATATATATTTATAATTAAAGGTGTGAAAGCGTGATCGCGCGCTACGCAACGGACATCGCAAAGCAAACGGACCTTATTCCGCCGTGGGCTGCGAGATCGTCATCTAAATTGTAACGACTTATTGCTCGTAAGTTATGCGGCGAGCGTCGGCCAACGATCTTATCCGGTTGCAATAAAACACGCGTGACGCACCTGTCATCATGTCATTACATAACGACTCGTGCGACACGTTACTTTGTCATTTTCATCAATTCGACAAGGCCAGCGGTAATCGATTAAATTAAATGAACTGATGGAAGTAATTTAAAGCGATCGTCATAATTAACGTCAGATATATAGACAAATAAATAGCGAATTAAGTTCGCTTCAACAAACCTCATTAGCTATTTATTTACCCATAAACGACTTTTTATTGCCTTTTTGTAACGACAGAAAAGTTAATAAGAGATATACAAATATTTTGTAATGGCGAGACAATTTCTGGAGCTTATCGATAAAAATGTCAGAACTATGTATTTTACACGTAATGCGTAAAAATAATGATACTTTTATATCGTATAATGTCTGTCATTTTATCTCTATCATATTACGTAAGTGCTTTAAGGTAAAATGTAAAGCCAAATTATTAATTAACATAAATAGTTATTGTATGTAAAATTCTAAATTTTCGCTAACAAGATTCGATACTATAGACATTATACGACATAAAAGTATCGTTATTTTTCTGAAAAGCGTACGTTGTCAAAAGGGCAAAGAAATACACATACTGAAAATTCTACACGTATTCGCGCGCACGATAAATTCACACACACACTTCTCTCAACGATAGAGCGCGTGGCATAATTTTCGGGGCTTCGTACGAGCTTTGCTACGACTTCTTATAAGTTATCCACGTCTCACTTAAGTCGAGTCTGCGAGCTTGGGTTCTCGAGGATGGTCGGCACCCCGCGAATCCAGAAGAGCGCGGCGGGCCAGGAATAAAGACAGGCGAATGAGAGGAGAGAGCGGGAGAGGAGAGGAATGGCTCGCCGCATTATGCGACTCGAGTCCTACTTCATCGAAACGCGAGCTGGTAGACAGAGGCTGGCCCCTGTGCCCGCCATTATCTGATCCGAACCGGATAAGTTACTGACCACGTTCAAAGTTTGCGTAGTATAAAGTTCGCTCGAATTCTTTCACCTAACAAAGGGGGCTGCAATTCGTGTAGAAACTTGTCTATCCACCGCGCGTTTTGACGCAATTTACATAAGGTAAAATTAAGTGCGATAATAAAACGCGGAAATAAAAAAGCGTTATGAAAGCTCGTCGATTAAGCGTAGAGTAAATAAAAGATAGATAGTTAAATATTCATTAGCCGATGATACGTTTATGGCTAATAAATACGTTTGCAAACTTTATTAACATGCGATGCGGGTACCGCTTAATCTAATGAGAAAGAAAATGTTTATTAGTATTAAATGTCTCCATTATCTTAATTTATGTCAAAAAAGGAAGTTACACATGCTGATATATCTTCCGCTGAATAACAGTGTATAAGAATAGGAACAAATTACTGTATTATTACTAGCACAGTTTATCTTTATGATTATCTTCATTTTAAGAGGGCATCGATCATTTCAAAATCAATCTGACATAGGCGACTTCCATCGAACTCCTATTAATTTAATCGACGATTAATACAACCCGCAGAATCTTTATAAAATTTTTCTAACTATATAATTTGTTATCCGTAATCTAATCTTTTTTCCATATGTTAAAGAAATAAAAAAAATAATTATTCTATTCATGTTAACAAAATAGTATAGATATCACTTGATAATTTAATCTCGATTAAGTGGAATTTAATTGAAGTACCTCATAATCGATTTATGTCCATTTCTACCAATGTATATTATCTTTAATCTCGGTTTTTAACTTACTCCTTATCTTTTTCTAGTTCTAAGAATTAGAAAAAAATAAAGAGTATATTAAACGGAAATTAAAGATAACCTACATTGATTGAAATGGACATTAGTTGGATTCTTCAAAGATAATGGGACATTTAAATAATCATGGTCAAGCATCGAAATTCAGGAGTCGAAACAGATGGTAAGAGGTAACGAGACAACGAAAAGGAGGCCAACAGAGAGAAAACGCGAAAAAGAGAGAAAATAAGGAGAAGAAGGGGTACGAAAAAAAAGTTACAGCATTGTGTGGTCGGAGCCCTACTTCATCGAAGCACGAGCGGGCAAACAACGGGCGAGGGCCTCGTGTATCCGCCATTGTTTGGCCCATGTGAGGAGGCATGCGGCCATGTTTCCTCCCGTGTACCGCGCGACCGGATAAAAAGAGGATGGCAGAAGGGGAGCAGGAGGTGTACGTAAGGTCGGCTAGGACGAAGGTGGGGGCTTCTGGAAGGGCGAAGGAGAGGAGGGCCAGTCGTGGGCCCGAGAGATCGTCGAGCCTACGTGGTACGCACGCCCGCGTTCATTCGTGTGCGTGAGTACGCGCGAGTACGCTGCTTTGGATACATCTATGAATATCATGTTTGATAATTAAGATAATTTAAATTACGTAAATTTATAAATATACTGTCCTTTAAAATCATTGTCATTTTTACTCCTCCGATTCTTGATCGAAACGAAAGATTTGGAAAAGTTCCACCCGAAACACATGAAAGTTTATCATGCACCAGGCAAGTACACGCGTACTTGTATTATCACAAGAATGTATCCGCGCTCCTGCGCGATAAGATAGCGCGTAACGTAAACGCGTAACGTAAACGTGCGCGTGGCTGCGTACGTTTGTATACGCTAGAGAGCACGTGTGTGCGCGAGGAAGCCTTTGGCTCGCCAAGTAATTATATCCCGTAACGATCGGTCCATCAAATCTGATCGCCCGGACGGGGAAGATCTACCAGCACCACCTTGACGAACCGGCACCGACACGGACGCGGCGGTGCAACGACGTGGCTATCCGCCGACGCGCCGCGCCGGCTAAATGAAGCTTTTACGCACGCGGCTGGATTGAGTTTGTTATGGGATCAACACTTCCACGGCGCCGTACCGCGCGTTAGGCATACGCTCTCTCGGGCTTTAGCAGGCCTCTCTTCTTTCTCTTTCTCTCTCTCTTTCTCTCTTGCCCTCACGCATAATCGTTTCTTAAACGTAGACGTATCACTTCGACGGCTAAATCGCCGAGATGCTTCCTACGTGCCGTCTTCTCGTCCGCTTCTTTTTTGTTCCTGGTACCCCACCGGGTATACGATTGTTGACCAAGGAGAATTAGAGCACCGTACTTTCAATTCGTCTAAAAGTAATTTGTCTCGAGTGAAATTAATTAAATAAATAAATGGAAAATTGATGTTGCGCACTGTTAATTCCTTTGGGTCATTTTTAACTATTCTAGGTCGCCACTACTCCTACTCAATATGTTGTTAATTTCGACATCTTGTTTTAGTTAAATTAACGACAAATCCCCCGGTAAAAAATTTTTCATATATAAACATATATAAAACTTGCATAAACATATATAAACATGTATAAACATATATAAACACATGTATAAACATATATAAACATATATAATTATGTATCAAATATGTCCATACATAAAATTGCTCATATATAATCATATATAACTTTTGTATACATTTATATATGATTATATGTAATTATATATGAAAAATTGTATGTATGGACATATTTGATACATAATTATATATGTTTATATATGTTTATATATGTTTATATATGTTTATATATGTTTATATATGTTTATATATGTTTATATATGTTTATATATGTTTATATCTGTTTTTTTTTTGTTTATATATGTTTATATATGAAAAATTTGTTACCGGGAATATATGTGGTTATTTTGACACACACATGGTTAAATGTTAACCAATATTTTAGTTAAAGTGACGACATATTGGGTAGAAGCAGTGGCGACCTATAGAACAGTTAAAAATGACCCATAGGAATTAACAATGCGAAAGCTCTGGCAAAAATTGTTAGTGAGAGATTGTGTTTATATTTGTTTATGAAGAGTTTTATCAATGGTTATACTATTTATGAAGAGTTTTATAGATGGTTACACTGTTTAGAAACGCGCGTTGCAAATACCTGCTGACAATAACATTTTATAAATACTTACAAAACTATAATGAAAACGTTTGAGACTATGTCATTAAACGCCACTGAAACATTTCATAAGAAACATAGCCGTGAATATCTTATAAACAATTCCATGTTTAAATTTCCATCTCATAAACAATTTAACAAATGTTTTAAAGCTCAAATGAAACATCTACTCAACACTTAAGCAAACTTCTTATAAACTTTCAATAAACATATTATTTTCGCCAGGGAAGAGTTTGCGCAGCAAATGGAGACTTTACAGCAAAAACCTTTATATGCTATAAGATGTAACGTTATACCATTTGACGTAATTTAACGTAAATGTGAAATAAAAAGAGTTTGCGAGATTGGATCGCGCTACTTGCGCAGCTTCCCCTATGGAGTTTCATAAATGATTGATAAATAACAGTAATGCCCGAGCCATTGATCCTATAACGAGGGATTCTAATGAGGAATTCACGTCTTCTCGTCCACTTCTTTTTTGTTCCCGGTATCCCACCGGGTTACGATTGTTGACTAAGGAGGCTGTCGATTTAGAGCACCATCGTACTTTCAATTCATCTAAAAGTAATTTATTTTGAATAAAATTAATTAAATAAATAAATAGAAAATTGATGTTGCGAAAGAGTTTGCGCAGCAAATGGAGAATTTACAGCAAAAAAAACTTTTATATGCTATAAGATATCCAACGTTATATCATTTGACGTAATTCAACGTAGATGTGGAATAATGAGAGTTTACTGTGTGAGACTGGGTCGCGCTACATGCGCAGCTTCCCCTATGGAGTTTCATAAATGATTGATAAATAACAGTGATGCCCGAGCCATTGAGCTTATAACGAGGGATTTTAACGAGGAATTCACGCTGAAAGTATTCAAAGTCGGCGTTTAAAGTGTATATCCGCCGTCGTAAAACCGGCAGCGTCTTAACTGTAAATCGAACTCCGTCGAACAGAGCCACTTAATCTGAGCTTCGGACAGAGGGGAGTCTCGATAAAAATGGCGTGCCGTTCGGCTAAGTTTTAATACGCCCGAAATTTCACCGCGAGTACATAAAACGGGCGGCGGACCCATTCCCGATAATGAATACGCCGTCATTTTCACCCCTAAGCCTAACGCGCCCGTGAATCCGCCTCGCCTGCATCCCCTAACGACGTAACAACCCGACGGCGGTGGAAGACGATATCCGCCCCGGGATGGGGCGGATTCTCCACGGCAGATGTTACGTCTCGGTCCACCCAGGAGATAATTGAGTATTGTAAGCCGACAACAAAATCAAATTTCCCCCGTGTGTACACACACGCTCCGTCCCTCTCCCCGCATGGCAACGACGACGCGTGGATCTCGTCGCCATACTCATCAGTCGATCCGCGCGTAATTTCCTCGTAATTCGCGCGGCTCGTGTAACAACGAAAAATTTGCATGCGACAGCGCAATTTCTGACACGCAGCGGCACCTCGCCAGACATGTATAGAAACTCGTAAGAACGGTTATACATGGTATTTCACACGTACACACGTGATTCTCTCGCTCCATTCTGTATTCTTTGCAGCGCTAATTGACTGCTTCCTGTTGTAATTTCATTTTATATATATAACATAGGACCACAGAATAAAAAAAGTATTTTATTCCGGAAGGAAGACCAACTGTTTCCCTACATATTTTGAAGTGCTGAAACAGAATCCGTTTCCCAAAAATTTGTATTACGTCATTTATGAGACATACACGTGGTAAGAGGGTCCAAAATCATATAATTCACATCGCAAATTAAAATATATAAAAGGTATATGAGTTTGGGGTTTATGGGTTGAGAGTTCAAGGGACTTGGTTTGGTTGGTTTACAGTTTATGATTGTGGTTCTACGTAGATGGGAATTTATAATCTGCGTTATTTTAATTTGCGATGTAAATTATGTGATTTTAGACCCTCTTACCACGTGTATCTCATAAATGTGTCGTGATACGAATTTTTGGGAAATGGATTCTGTTTCAGCACGTCAAAATATGTAGGAAACAGTTGGTCTTCCTTCCGGAACAAAATACTTTTTTATTCGGTGGTCCTGTGTAATTAGTAAATAACGCATTGTCACTGTAATTCAAAATCTTGCCTCTTTTTTTGAAATATTTTACATTGTTGTGAAATCATTTATATTACCAAAAGAATTTAGGGATTTATATCAGGTAATAAATTCAAGCGCATCAAACGTGAACTATATATTTGCCTATTCGAGTAAATTCAGCCAGTTTCAGTAAATCTGATTAAGCGAAGCAACGTTAGGATTGCCGGCAACGTTGATGCGTGCGTATTGTATTTTCATGCGGTTTAAAAGCGATATTCCACCGGGACGCATCCGTCATCTTATTGTTGGCAGATGGACCGCGTGCCATTTGCGGCGTTTAGCGCGACGAATGGACTTTCGTGTGGGGCAGATGTTCTCTTATTGGTACATCCACGGAGAATCCGGACTGTGGAATCCAGGAGTGTGCGGATTGCAGTCGTCGGTTCGCGACGTCGGAAAGTACATTGTACACCACAGGATATTGCGGGCATGGTGTTTAAGGCTTGTGAGTTATTGGAGGAATCGCCGTGGTTGCGAATTACGAAGCAATGAATCGTGTACCTACAAACGTATGAATCACGTTGCTTAATTAACAAACATGATGATTACATCTGATATAATTATTTTCCAAGAAATGCCTTTTACTCAATCCGTATTGTCTTTCCGTCATTTCGGTCATTAACGAAAAACATATCTGATATAATTATTTTCCAAACAATGCCTTTTACCCAATCCGTATTGTTTTTCCGTCATTTCGATCATTAACAAGAAAATTTCAATAAACTTAATCATAATTGGCGGCAACAAAATGGTGGCAACAATTATTATACATGTATTTACATATGTCTTTAAATATTTTGAAATATTTTTTAATATATATAGGCCTTCAAATACTTTTATTAAAAATATTTTTAAATATTTCAAGTATTTTTACTTGTTTTACTTTAATCTTTACTTTAATCTTGAACTTTTTTATTAAATGGCGACTGATAAAAGTTTACCCGATAGAATGGAAAAATAGTTTGTAAATAATATCCGACAATGATATAACTTACTCGAATGCGTACGTAAATATCGCGGCGATGACTTGCGTAGAAAGATATCAGAAGCTACGCGGAATGGACGATAAAAATGTCAGGACGACCCGTCGGGTGTTCCACGCGCGATTGCGAGAAAACACATCCGGCCGCGCGCGCGCGCGCGCGCCGAAGGAAGCGCAGGAGGTATAAAAGCCTTATGGTTTCCGCGAAGCCCCGTTGTCGCGGGGACCGCGGTCTGCGGCTTTATACAAATCCCCTAACGAGTGTCGAATTAAAAGCGATTAGCCGCGCAATTCCGGGAACGTAACCGCGGCCGCGAGTCGCTCGTTGAAGCCATCAGCGGGACTTTAACGGGGCCATTCCGCGGACTTCCGCCTCCTCTCATCAAGGCGTTTCTGATCGTGAGCCGCGCCATTACGTCGAGACAGAAGAGAAGAGGCGAGGAAGGAAAAAAAAACAGCCGTGGGCGATGCCGTCGATAAAAACGCGGTCACCGTTCTCGCCGTTCGAACGAACAATCCGCCGAGATTGCTCGCGAGGAACGTTAACGCGTAATACGGAGGTGTGTGAGTGCGCGCCGGGCGCGACGATACCAATGGTGCACCGGCTCGGCTCGTTAGCGTATTGATCACGCCGCCACCCTTTCGTTCTCTTTCTCTCTCTCCCCCTCTCTCTCTTTCTCACCCTCCTCCTCCCCCGTGTCACGTATGCACTTTTAACGTCGAACCTTTCGCACCTCTTTCGTCGCGTCGACGTGTGTTCCGCGAGACGGACGGGTCTCATGCATGCGCTTCAACCCTTCCAGCACCGGATTCGTGTGATCATCAAGAGAAATATCTGACAACGAATTCTTTATAGTTTTCGGGATGGGATGGGAGGGGGAATCTTATAGATGCTTGTTAGCATCATTATTATTAAATTGATTATTAATTTAATATCGCGATCCCATACAGCACAGAAATTGCAGCAACATTGCAGTAACATAACAATATTGCCGAAATGTTGCTGCAATGTTCTGTGCTGTATGGAAATTCTGCGTTTCAAGACCGACATTAACCGGCGCGCAGTTTGTTGAACTAGAATATTCACACATAAAATATTGTTGGGCATTAAGATCCAGCTATGACTGTTTAGGCCCTTCTCGATTTTAATTTGTATTATACATTACGCGGTCTTATTATTGTTTAGAAATATCTGAATTCTTTATGAGTCCACTGTTAGACTGCAGATGTCTGGGGAAGTTCTTTTCGAAACCTTTGGATGACACGGTTTTTTATGATCGTTAATTACGAGAAGATTGTAATATATAAGTCTGTAACGATTTAATTTTGTGATAATGATTAATGATCGAATTGATGAGGCTCAAGTGATTATTGGTCGTAGATAAAACGCTTGGAAACACCTTTCCCATATCTTAAATTATATGACATTCTCTTCTTTTATGTATATTAATATTCATTTATAAAATAAATGATTTCCGGATTGTAATCACACGTGAAGAATATTCAAAGTGAAGGGAAAATGAGGAGATACAATTATTTCGAGAATTTTTATATGTAAAGCGTGTTAGAAAATTCTTAGAGTGCTCGATTGCTTGTAACGATAAATACCCTCAAGCAACATTTCGTTCGTCATTCGTTATAAACGCTCGCCGTTTCTGCGTAACAATCTTATCTTAATACACTTATTATTCCGACTTATTATTATCATGTTTGATCGATGATCGATCGAGATCTTTGTAATTGAGCCTCTCGGGTCGATCGGCAACCGTCTCGTTTGTCATTTCGATTCGTACGCTCCGCGCGAACCGTAGCGCTAATTAATCTCTTTCGAAAGGCTCTTTCGAAACTCGTACGTTAACGCCGGATCTCGTGAAATACGCGCGCTAAACGGCTTATCGCGTTGCGAGAACAACTCCTCTCCCTCGCCATTTACACCCGAGCGTAGAGGATACGGTATCGCGATCGCGATCGCGGAGGATCGTGAGTTACCGCGAGGGAGGGGCATGACCGGTAGCTACGTGCACGGTAGCACCGGAGCAATTAAACGCGCAATTAAGTGGGAGCGTCGGCGGTGGCAGGAGCGTTTTCGCACCGCGCGAAATTCGTTTTCCCCGAGAGGCCCTTCGCCGGCGATCCGTTAATCCAGGTCGAAATGACACCTTCGTCGGAACATCCCTCATCCTTATCGCGAGCCCGTTTCTTTTTTCCCAGCGCGCGAGGTTCCTCGCGGCTCGGCCGCGAGCACGCCGCTCTCCTCGCGCCCTCCTCGTGAGTAACGAGCGCTTGATTCCACGTGAATTTCCCCCGGTCCCCCGACGGTAACGTGACTGCTGGGCATTACCGCGGTACCGGCTACCATGCCGCTCACCACGCGATCTCTGTCACCTAATAACGCTCCTCCTAATCGGCCGATAAGACGACACGCGAGTGTCGTTGCATAAATAAAGTCAAGATCCCGAGCGTGCTCGCAGAAACGGCGGGCCTACCCCTTGTGTTCGTGGAACGCGGGAGGGTTGCGTCAAATTGCGCGAGCCGCGTTATAAACTTATAAGTTACAGCCCGATCGCCGCACGATTATTATTAACGCACTCCGTAATTAAGCACGCAAACGCGGGCCGTTGTAAATTGCGCTCGCTCTTTAACTTTCCCCGCGCGCGCACACGGCCGGCGCGTGAAGTTGCGGTTTCATGAATCTAGTTAATATTAATGCGTCCGACCGAGATGCCAATCTGGACAAGTTGATATGGCTTCGGCCGTATTATCCGAGAGTAAATTAATTATTAACAATTAGTCACCGCGTATGTCCGAGACTTTCTTTGCTCGCCTTAAAGCGCGCTGTTATTTCAGTGACTTATGGCTCGCGATCAATCTACGTGTATTTATGCGCGTTAAGAACGTATTTGGTGAGGGGTCAATTATATCCAGCGTGCTAACCATCAACGGTACAGCCGAGTTTGTCGGAACTTGCGTTTCGATCTTTCTGAAACTGTATTTCTTTCCCCATCAACTTCGAGGTTGCGATTTCTCTCGAATCCTTTCGCGAGAGATTTGTTTCGCGACAATCCGCCTCGCAACGAACAATTCAATCGTAGGAGACCTCAGATTACTTTTCATAAAACGAGTTTACGTTAAATTTGCCCATACAGCACAAAACATTGCAGCAACATTTCGACAATATTGCAATGTTACTGCAATATTTCGGCAATATTGCAATGTTACTGCAATGTTGCTGTAATGTTCTGTGCTGTATGGGCGCGCATACTCATTATACAAAAAAACGTATCCAATACGTTTCAAAAATATTGCTTTATTACATGAAATGTTTTAGAGATTTATATGCAGAAACATTTTAGAAATATAACATAAATAATTAATGTCCGCATTCAGATACTTAGATATGAAATGTTATAGAAATATCTCATGATATTATGTCCTGAACATTTTTTAGAAATAATATTTAAACGTTACTGTGGTATATTAATGTAATAATACTTACAGCGATATCATAAATATCACATGAAGATCTATCTCGACAGTTCCGATTAGCTCAATCAGCGATTATAGAGTTGTTAATAGCAAAACTTCTAACTGCATAATTTGTCGACCTTAACTTATTTTTTTATGTATGATATAACGTTATGTGTTATATCAAATATGATAACTTATTGTTGGACTATCTAACTATGATAAATTAGATTCGATACGCTCTGCGGATTGTGCGCATGTATCAAAATATGTGATACATTTTATAAGTGTTACAATTGAAACATTTCATAATTGCTTGTATCGTGAACATTTCGAATGTGATATCACAGTTGATATGTATCTTAAATATTTCAAAAATATGTTTCGCAAATATATACAATGTGATAGTAAGATAAGTGTGTCTAAATTAACATAATATAACCGTAACTTCGAAATGTTTAGGACATGTATTAACTGTGACATTACTTTTGAAACATTTATAATATTAATAATTATGAAATGTTTCAATAGACTGAGAGAAAAATCCGTGTTTTTTCCGATCAAAAGGTAACACACGGATATTACCGATTTCTTTAATTGGATATTACCGATCTCTTTAATCGGATATTACCGATCTCTTTAATCGGATAAAAGCCGAAATGACTAATTAAAGATATCCGACAAAAAAGTTCCGATTAGAAAACATCGGATCAAAGATATCCGACCAAAAATTGGATCGGTAAAACTGCTGTTCCGATTAAAGAGATCGGTAATATCCGTGTGTTACCTTTTGATCGGAAAAAACGATGGATATTTCTCTCAGTGTAGTAATGTTTATGAATTATGTCATAAACATAAAAATGTATCATTTGGAACCTATATGAAACAATTTGAAATATTACATGCACGTTTCATGTCTAGTAGGTATACGTCTTTCTTTTTTCTTCTTCTTCACCTCCTGTTGGATATCCGACCCAAGTAGGGGCCACAGTATCACGGGTCTTTCTTTCTCATATCCTTCTCCCTGGATTTTAACGCTCCTAAAGGTAATTTTCAACGAGAAGGGGGTACACCGTTCATATCTCGTCGACAACATCGTAGCTAACGTCAACGTCATTATTCACAGTTTGTACAAGATTGATCTACCGATCGTTCGTGCTTACACAACCCGCGTTCGCCCGTTGTCACGAACCTAATCGTGGAAGGCGGACAGCGACGTGAGCTTCGCCGACGTACTCGCGCCGGCCACGAGCTGAATCATTACTCGAGGCCGAGCGCGAGGAGATTTTTACTTTCCGAATTCGTAGGAGAATAATGTTGCCCGGATGACTCGGCAACGAGGGGCGTACTCGCGCGATGCGAGAGAGGCGCTATTCTCTCCCCTCCGGTTTCTCGATACATATACCTGAGAAGCTCGCCTAAGCGGGGCCCCCGAGGACGTGGATGCATCGCGGGGCGTGACCGGGGCCAAGCGGGATGATTTCGTGGCCGGGATAGTGTTTTGACGTGTTTTGACAAACGGGCGCCATTATACGGCCGCCACGAAACCCAAAGGCGGCTTTAAGCACCCAAAGGCGGCGAATCTTCTCGGAGGTTGCTAGCGCGACCTAGGTGGCCGTTTCTAGGGTGAGGAAAGTTTTTCGGCGGCGCGATCCCGCGAAACGATTACTCCCCGCCGGAAGCCTCTAGTTTTACACCGCCGAATGGTGATTCTGCTCCGATTCCAATGAAACCGGCCCTTCTTTCTATCTCTCGACTCTCGGCCGTACTGAGGCCGCGACGGAACCGCTTGCTAACGAACCGTAAGCTTTTGTACGGCGGATCGCGGCGCCTGCGGCGACAATTTCGCCCCCCCTGTTGCAGAGAACTATATCCAGCATGCATATGATTTACATGGGTAATATGATAACGCTTGTAAATGACGGCAATCACGAACTTTGTTGCGATACTTTTAAATCGACTTCTTAAAATGCGGCCCGCGAGTCTGCTTATTTCTGAAAGACGTGCGCGTTGTACTAAAGTTGCAAAACTGGTAAGAACGACACAATGAAAAAATTATTTAATGATAGGTTATATAAAAAAGATTATCTCAAAGTCGAGAGGTTTTTACAATTTAATTAATTTTAATATCCGCAATTCCATGACTTTTTTCTACCCTGCACGATTAAGAGTAAAAGCACTTTCGTTACATCAACAGGGTGGGTATGTTTCGAGCCGACGCGTTACCCCGCCTTTGACGAAACGTTCCACCCTTCGATTTCGAGGACGAGGGAGAAGAGATGACGTTAAGAATCTAGTCCCGTCGATAAACGGGAAGGGAGATCCCCGTTCGCATAATGCGCGTCGCGTGGGAATGAAAGTACGCGGGACACCTTTGATGTACGGTCTCTCTCTTTCCCTGTGACGGGAACCTTTTTCTCTTCCCTCCCTTCCGCATAGGAAAGAAACACATCTGTCGCTTTCCCAATCGTCGGAGAACCCCGTGCCTCGTCCAGGACTCTCGGCTCGAAGATTCGAAGACTCTTGTCGGTGCTGCGCTCTCGCGGTCGACTCTGGTGTCATCGGACTCGAAGACACAACGTCCCATGTTCGTTCACGTTTGATACCGAAGATAGAACTTTCCCATGTGAAAATTTCTCTATCTTTCCCTACTTATTGTTGAATTCCGACGAGTTTTCCCCAAGAAAGGAAAACTAAAACGATTTCAACCTGTTTTTTTAAACATAGAACCTGGTTTTGGTTAATTATTAAAGAAATGTAGAGATTTCTGATCAATTCCTGATTAGGAAATCAGACGTTTGTACACGATAGTAAATGTCTAATTATTCAACTTGGATCCCAGTTGGTAATTCCTAGGTTCATGCTTAGCACTGCGCATGTGCAGTCGCCTAAGAGAAACGGGACAAAAGTAGGAAATACTCATAGGAATCCTAATTATAATATCTGATTTTACGCACTCCTCAAAAACATTACCTATTAAATGAGCCCCAATCATTCAGTGGCATATACAGGGTGTCCGGTAATAATCGGATCGCCTCTCGTAGGCAGGTAGAGCGGGTTGAACAGAGCAAAAGAAGTCCTATGCCATTTTATGAACTTCGAAATAATTAATGAGATAGTTATCACTAGATCTGACTAGTCAGATTCTAATGATAACTGGGAAAAACCGACTAGATTTCTGATTAAATTTCCACACGGGTTGGCATAAGAAATAGATGAGAGAAACTGGTCGCAATTATTCTCGAACTAACTGTCTTATATATAATTAATAATAATAACTAATATAATTAATAATAATAGCTAATAATATAACTAATATGTTAAATACAATAGCATAACTAATTTAATATATTTAATATAATAATAATAATAATATTTTAACACATAATATATGGCTTTATTTAGTTATTTATAAGTAATAATTCATATTGATTAATATGATTATGCATCATTAATTTCTATTGAAATCGCGTTGGATGGGAGGAGTTTCTCTTTATCAGCGTATTTCCGCAAGTTCAATTCCGAAATTCTCGCGGAGCCAATTAAGTGACCTGGGAAGCGACTCCACTTTACCTCGCCGCGGTATCGATTGCATTTCTCGCTCGGATTGATATGTCATTGGGTTAACAGGCGTATTCCTCCGTGGAAGGATCGTCACGTTGCGTACGATTAACGGTCGTTTGCGACGAACGGCGGTCAATAAACCGTGCGATTAGAGCATCTACTCAGGCATGCGTGCGTGCATGCGGCGCATATGCGCAAACAGCGCGTTAAACGCGTGTCAGCAATGTCTCTAACGCTGTTGGCGAACAAGAGGGAGAGAAAGAGAAAGAGAGTTACCCCCTAATTTTGCCTAACGACCGGTTCGCCGTTCGTAACAACGCGTCGTGCGAGTTCCCGTGATTATGGAGTCACGGAAACGTAGACTCGTTCTTAAACGCCGAGCTTTAATCACTCTCATATTCGCAACGCGGCGAACGAGGCCACTTGGCAACGGCTGAAGAAAGATCTGAATGTATCGCAACCCCGGACTTTAACGATCGGTCGAAGTTTTAAGCCGCGGTTGACGAGAGATGCTCGTCTTCCGATTTTTTAAAAGAAACTTTCGTAATCTTTTCGTAATTCTGATAAAATTAAGTTAGCAACTTTTAATTTGGCAAAATTTTCTGTCACCTCATTGTGTACAGGTTGCATCATACGAAAGACTACAATCGCTTTTAAGGCCTAAGGCCTAAGTCTACAATGGCTGTAGTAAATCTTTAGCCTTTTGTTTTCGAAGCTAAATAATTTCTGACAAAAAGCGTTTCCTGCGCTGCCTTAAGCCCTAAACTTCAGTTGGGATGTGACCAACTCTTGAAGCTTAAGGATTACGACTGAAGCAGCGCGAAGAACGCTTTTGGTCGAAAATTATTTAAAGGCTAAGGGCTTACTAATTACTACATTGTACTGTGACTGGACTTAACTCGTTGAAGCTTCAGATTATTTTGATTTGGAAATTATCTTTATACAACCTCGACAACTTTTCGTTCTCGTTGTCGCGCCGATTGTGAGCGTACGCATTCAGCAGCACTCTGGACGATGTTAATGCGAACTTGATAGACAAGCGCTTCGAAGGTAGTTCTGCCATCTCGCAGAATTGCCGTTGCCAGGGCGTAACCAAACAACGGCTAATCATTAGAAGTGTACGCCCCTACATGCGAGCGATAATGAATACATAGTGTCCAGAAGGGAGAGAAGGGGAGGAGGTCTCAACTGGCCGTCTCTGGGGAACGAACGACGTGTGAGACCGTGCGTGTGCGTGACGCATGCTGCGATGCTGATAGATCATCCTCACGAACGAGAATGTTTCGATCTCGAGCGCGATAGGTGCAAGCGATATTAGCACTTTGCCCTTGGATGCCTCGTTTGGTCTACGTCGCGTATCGAAATTATCACGTTGAAGGACACGAGTCGGAAATTGGATTGTAAAAATTAAAAGTTCTTTTAAAACCTGTTCTGAGAATAACAATTTATAATATTTGCAGCAGGATTAGACACCGTAGAATTTCCTAGGATAACGCATCTTTGTTGAAATATAAGAAAAGGATTGAAAATGAGTGAAGCCTCTTTCAATCCTGGTTTTCGTAAATTTGTAGCGATCCGTTTTCATCTAAATCAACCGCGACGCGACGATATTAAAATGTTGAGTCCACTTGCGAGAGTAAATTTTTTTTCGTCGTGCAATTTCGCTGGTATGCGCGTCGGTGATCCGTCGCTGAGCGGCCAGAGAATTGAAACGAGACAATCTGAAAATGAGACATCCTGATGGCGGTCTCGTGAGGAGCCGCGGCGGACCGGTTGTGAGGAGGGGTGGCTCGGCCTTCGGGGATGCCGGAGAGAGGAATTGAGGATATCGGCGAGGGCCGAGTGTCGGCGGATCAAGAGAAGGATGTCATGGTGTCGCGAGATAGCGATCGATAGGGTCCTCTCGAAGGCAGCGGATAACCATGCGCTATGTCGAAGGCACGCCCCGGATGGCGCGGAGTGCAAACACTGTCGGAACTCTCTCTGCGGTGACATTAATGGTTGGCAGCCTCGATCGCCTCCAGGCCAGGTATAGATCGACCATTTCTCCCCTTACCTCTGTGACGATCAGTCTGGATCGGCTCAAACATCTTCAGACGAAGATTGTCGAATATTTTACGTGACGTTATTCAGAAAATAACATTTGCGATACTTATTTTACCGTTAAATGTAAATAATATCGCGTGTTAAAAATTTTGCCTTTGATCGCGAGAAGAAGTTTATATATTAAAATTGTAACGAGAGAGAGAGAGAGAGAGAGAGAGAGAGAGAGAGAGAGAGAAGATGTCGAAGAATAATTGTGTCTATTCGAATATATAATTAAAACTTTTAAAATGCAAAACATAATAATATAAACATACCTTGTAACAAGAAGCGACGAACAAGGCACGCTGTAATGTGTCGTAAATATTTAGTTTGACACCTATTTGCGTGAGTTGGCAATAAAAATCACGTGTATCTTGCACTTTGGCCTATCGTAATATTGTATATCAGACGATGATCCATGAAATAATGTGCTGTAAATAGGTCAAATATTTAGGCAACAAGATGAGACATCGGTTGTATATACGCGGTGACATCAATGGCCGGCAATTTAGAATGCCTTGGGTCCAGGTATACTGCATCCTTTTTCCCTTGTCCGTCCGTCTTAGATCTTTTGTAAAGACCCGGCACTTAATAGATCCCAAGGAGCCGGCAATGATAATTTGGTTGTCTGTGGTATAAACAGAGCGACACCCGATGATCTATACAGTCGTCGTATCGGCACGAAAGGGACCGCAAAAGCCACTTTTTGGTGTTCAGGGTGGCCTCCGATGATACTCCGACATCATTCAACCGGTGCGTTTAGGTTCACTGAGAGAAACCGAGAAAATTCAGATCTTTCCGATCGAAACATTAGTCTGTCCTGGTCCTTCAATAAGATACGTGTTTTACGACTTAACCCAGAAACTATTTTACATTTAATTATTAATAACATTTATAAAAGTTTTATTTAAATTTTTATTTTATTTAAAAATGCTTTCAAATAATTATTTAATTAATTTTTTTTAAACAATTTAAAATCTCTTTTCTAGAAGGAGTCCAGCACACATAATTAATGATAATTTATGATTGCTGCGATTATAACTCATTACGACTCGTTTCTGTAAACAAATTTGCATTATTCCATGCGATATTTCTTGAATATAATTGATTATATGTAACGATAGCAGTAAAATTACTATACGTAAAATTAACTGTCTCCTATCATTATAGTCTTGATTAAAAATATACTCATTTTTTTGCGCGATCGTTCTATCCAGTAATGGTTTGGACGAGAATGAGCAGTAGGAAGACATTCATGGTTTATGGTTCTTTTTCAGCGATTTTCCTCGTCGACAACAAGGTTTTTTTGTGTCAAGTCCAATTGGGGAACGCTTCGTACAGCTGTGCGGTCTGCATAATATTAAAAACACAACGGCAAAGTGGCATGGCCACCCAGAATGCACGTCGCAAGCTTCTTGTCTGCCGGGTGCGAGCCGATTGACTTCGGGCGATCTTACTTGAACGATTTCATAAAGCGATGACACACACACACACACACACACATTCGACGGTTACGACAGCATCTCAAAATCATCCGCGCGTCGTGGTTTACGAATAGAGTCATCCGATTTTTCAGGACACAAAAAGCGCTCTTTTTAATCTTTGTTTTAACTTTGAATTTACACAATTACAACCAATTATTTTCTAAATCAATGTCAAACTAAAAATAAATCAGATTTTGTTTCGTATTAGCAACTTAATTATTCAACTTATGAAAAAACTCATAACCACAGATTTATAAAAATTATAAACGGGGAATTATGCCAAGCAATACTTTAAACAATAAGTTTAATTGAAGAGATAAACAGTTGGACAACTGCGAATAGACGAAATTTATCCTATAGAAAATAGTCGGTCCTATAGAAATAGTCAGTCCTAATCACTATTGTGTTATCCTATAGACATACAATCTCTCTTGCGTAAATGTTTTATTTACCAAAGGGCCACGTGCTTTCGTGCTTTCTTTTAGTGTCAAAGGTTTTCTCTTTCTTACTTTTCATTTGTTTTGCGCAAATGCTTGTTTGTTTCGGTATACAATATTTTGCTTTGTTTGATATACAAATTTATGTCGGGACAAATTTATAGAAGGTCCTTTATTTTCCCCGTAAACCATAAATGAAAATCAAATAACCCGCATTTGAACACGCCGACTGTGATACGTGTAGCACGTGTAGGATCCTGCGGAAGGATGAAAGGAAACTGCGTTGTAAAGCGGCTAAAAGGTAATTTAGAAACCAAAGGCATTGCTTTCCCTCAGATTTACGACAGGGTGCAAAAAAAGAAATTATTTACTTGTAAACTTACCACATCAAGAAAGAAGTTTGTTAGATATATCCTGCTACTGTGAAAAAGGAAAATCCCTTTCTCAAGCCATTTAGACTTCCTGCTCCCCGCAGCTCTGTTTCAAGACCAGAAGTCGTATTATTGAGACGCCACAAGATAATACTCGTGAAAGGAAAGCGTAGAATAAAATTATACGTAAAAATGCAAGCTGTAGCGTGCACACCTCGTCTCGAGATACGTCTGATGACTATGCGTTTCCAGAGTCAAATTCCGTGGGGCGTTATAAAATGCTGTGAAATGATACACGGGGCCTTTGCATTGAAAATCTATCGGGTAGAAATATGGGGACATCTTGGGTGGGATTAAAGGAGCGGTCGGAGAAGAAATCGTTTCCGATCGTTGCAAAAGGAGAAAAGTTTTGGGGAAGGGACATAAGGAGCACGACAAAAGGGCAACAATTACTTTATTTTGAATTTGCGGCCGGCTTCTCGCCTTCTTTAAAACGTTCCGCTCTTCTTTGTCCATCGTGGCTTCTGTGTTCGGTATCGGGCGTGAAACGCTTGATAAAAAGAAGTGTCCCACGGTGCAGTCAATTTCTGTCAATTCTGCTGGAGAACCGAAATCGTCTAACCCAATTTTAAATGGCTCTTTACGGATCGCCGATTTCTATGTGAGCTGGTAGATGCGGCGGTTATGGTAGGCGGCCTCTCGGTTTTAAAAGTCAACTTTCCCCGTAAACATGCGAATGAAAGTGACAATACAATGCGTTTGCAAACAATTCAATTCGATTAAAATTTGTAAAGCGGAGTCGGAACGACTGTGGCATTATACAAAAAACGCTGATAATTAGTAACGTAATGATTCCTATTTGTCTCGATATGTATTGTACAGTAATAAAGATTATCTTATCCAAGAAAAGTCATTCACAAGACTTCTTCATTTGTGATGTGTAGGCGGTGGATGTAAAAGAATGTTACAGCGTCAAACACAAAACAACTAACCGTAACATCAACTAACAATACCATCAATACTATAATTTCCTACTTGATAATGTAACTGTTACGTACAATATGTGTTATATTACATTTATATTGTTGACAGGGGCGTAGCCAGGATTTTATTTCGGGGGGGGGGGGGGATTTTAAAAAAATTAAAATCACAGAACAACTCATAACTTTTTTAATTAAATGAAATAACAATATTCATTCAGGACATTTTCTTTAGACCTTAAAGGATTTACCATTTCATTTCTCTCTTAGTTTTCAACCTTTTATTCTTATATGTTCATATTTTGTTCCAAAATTTCGGGGGGGGGGGATTTATCCCCCTAATCCACCCCCCTGTCTACGCCACTGATTGTTGAGTGGGAAATTATAATATTGATATAATGTCACTGTTAATTGGGATTTGATTTCATGACCGGGGATGATTTCATAAAAAGAAAAGAGAACAATCTCTGCTCGGTAGATGTGTCATATACAGGGTGTTTCATCGGTAATTCCTTAAAAATTTCGAATGCCCGCGGAGTATCACAAAGTACACCTAACACTCGTAGAAAACCAAATGGGACGCGACAGTCACGTCGTTCACGCGGTACAATGCGACATTAACGTGAGGATACCAGTTCGTCTCACATGGAAATTCATGAACTCGTCTAACCGATTTTCACGGCGCCGCGAACGAAATCCGTATTTTTCGAGAAAAAGTATTCGGGGGCGGAGAGGAGAGGTAGGGAGCTCTCCGAAGCGGAGGACGTTGAAGGATCGCCCTCGTACGCCATCGACGCCCTGCTTTGCACTTGAATAACCCAATTTCGGGATGGCGCAACCTCTTCGGGGCATCCGCCAAGCTACGTCCGCAAACAATCCATTCGACGAAGATTTACGAGCTGAATTTTATCGCGCGCGCGCTTTACATTCTTCGCCGGTTACATACGTGCTTGCCGTGAAACTTCCTTAATGCGGTCATACTTCCTCTTACTTTGTTCCGAAGATACGTATAAAAAGAAAGATCGTGGATGAAAGTGGGCTCTCTTAAACGTGTAAGTTCTTGAAAGGCGTGGCATTCGTCACGGGCATATTTTTCGGTTGCGATCATAATGCAGCGCATAAAAATATTAATATCGTACGTTATAAAAGTATTAATGCACTGGGAGAAAAATGATATGATATTTGGAACTATAATGACATAGTAAATGATTGTTAGTTAGGAATATCATTTTATAGTAAGTGTTACTATTTACTATTACTATTTACTATTTACTATTACGTTGGTGACAATTACGATATAGGTATAGTATAAGTGACTCATGTAAAATTTTTACCGATAATTATAATCATTTGAAGTAAAAATATAGTAAGATAGAATATATAGAATGGTAAGAGAAATTAACCATTTTATATAGTCAATACAATTGGAATATTTGGCAAATATTAGTACAGGTAACTATATTTTTAGCATACTTTATTATACACATGGTAATAATAACAAATATGATGACTATGAATCTGTACTCACTCTGCTATATTTTGCATGTTTAAATGAACTATAAAAATATGTTTGAGTCCAAAACTCATTATAAAATATAGTGAAATTATTGTTATTACAACTATTTTTTTCTCTCAGTGTGCGTACGTTTTTCATATTTCTTATAAGAGTCGCGCGTGTACTATATCCAAAAATTATTTCAATATTTGAGATAATAATGTACGATAATTGTATGATACTCTGCTGGGGATTGATGTCTAGGAATGCGGGGTGTTGTTTACCATAATTCATGTTTTATTGCTTAATTATACGGACGGTCGAGCTTAGCCGAGACCACGGCGGGAGGGAAACGAATTTGTAAAATGAATTTCACGGCGTAATAACAAGATTTTTCGTTAAGAGAGGATACGCGTCAGGGGTCGGCGCGGTTGTGTGAAAAATCGGCCGGTATTGGGATTAGGAGAGAATAGTGGGTTCACCCTACTTTGCACCTGAATGACCCAATTTCGGCGCTATTGCGACGCATCTTACGGTGCGCGTTCGCGAGAAAGCGATCCCCATCTACGGTCCCCGTAGGGCCCCACGCTCCTTTGCAAATGAATGGGAGAGCGCAGCGCGCGACACACTCGAGAGTCCCGTGATTTGCTCCGGGCGGGACAATCTCGTTGACTTTTTTTTCACGTTTCTTCATTGTGAATCAGCCGTGCGAGCGTGCGCGGCTTGCGGCTCTCATCACAATGCAATTATGCGGGTCGTTCGGCCGCGCAAGATTCCGGCAAGATTTTGAGGCAGGACTCGCCCGGTTTCGGGATCCCCGCGTAAACGAACCGTTTACAAGCTCGCCTTTTCAACGCTCGACTTTCCCACCTAGAATTTCAAAGCCACTCGAGTTTTCACGTCGCTAGAATACCAAATCGGCAGGTCGTTGTGTAATGCTTCAATTTTCGAGAGACCGTCGCTTTCGCAAATATTTGTTTAATATATCATGCGAAATGATTCGAAGTGTATCATTTGTCAACAAATATATATTATTATATTATTATAAATATACAGGATGAGTCACTTAAGATCGGTCACCCGAATAACTTCTACAATTTTGGAGATAGGAAGAAATGCTTGAAATAAAAGTTGTGAGGTATCGAGGGGGACATTTTGCAGAGGTGAAAAATTTTTCCTGGTAGAGATGCTTAAGAGATTTGAAGGTGACCTTTGTTTTTTTACATGGAATCATGATTTTTTTATTGTAATATAATATATTTTCTTTAGTTATTTTCTATATAAAAGTATTAAGATAAAGCTATCAAAAAATCAATAGTTTACGAGATATATGATATTTTTACATAAAATATAAAATATCTTGTAAACTGTTTGTTTTCTGATAATCGTATCTTAATTTTATGCGTAGAATAGTGGGATGAGTCAGTTGATTTGAAGAAAACACATAGTTGTATTTCAAAATAATTATGTAATTTGTAATGTGCAATTACATACTTCTGAAAAAAGCAACCATGTGTTTTTCTCACATCAATTGATTCATCCTACTATTCTACACATAAAAGTATTAAGGTACAGTTATCAAAAAATGAATGGTTTACAAGATATTTTATATTTCATGTCAAAATATGCCAAAATAAAATATCAAATATCTCGTAAACTATTGATTTTTTGATAGCTTTACCTTAATACTTTTATATAGTAAATAACTAAAGGAATTATATTATATAAAGAAAATCATATGATTCCATTTAAAAAAACAAAGGTCACCTTCAAATCTCCTAAGCATCTCCACCTGGGAAAAAATGTTCATGTCTGCAAGATGTTCCCCTCGATCCCACACAACTTTTACTTCAAGTATTTCTTCCTATCTCCAAAATTGAAGAAGTTATTCGAGTGGCCGGTCTTAAGTGACTTACTCTGTATATATATTATTAATATTTTTTTTTCGCGTAAGATAGCTGTGCAAGAATTCTTTTCGTTAAGAGAGGACATTCTCGCCGAACGTCTGAAAAATGTTGTGCAATTTGTTGAGCGCGGCATTACGTTATGTTACACAAAAAGCGAATAAATAGCTCTGAGAGCTACTGTTAAACGCGGTAGGAGTCTTCATTGTGTGGCAAAAAGATGCGTGTAAGCATGACATTGAGGTGGACACAAAGTCCGTTTTCAGGATAAACGTCGCAGTAGTACAAATGTCGTTTCATTTTTTAGTAGCCACGTGAGCCGGCTGGATCATTTGTCAAAGGAAGGATTATTCGCGCTAGAGAGTGACCGTCGGAGATCGTAGATCTCTATGTAAAAAAGGCGAGACGATGCTACCTTTTTTTTAAAGTGACTTTAGTCGATAGGAATCTGCAATTAAGTCTCTCTTTGTTACGGCATTCTGGAATTAAATTTGTATTCCGTAATATAATTGTAAATGCAAATGATTCCCGAAACCTCTTTAGACATTATGAATAATAGCATTCAACAATATATCATTTATTATAACGAAAGTAATATGTTGAATTTTTATATCAAGTAAATTACTAAAAAATAATTTTTTATTTGACAATTACTTGAAGTTTCATTATTTTACAAAAACAATGTAGCCCCACTTCACGTCTAATTTTTTTACCATATGCATATGTATATTTTTTAAATTCTAAAATAATGTAAAACGTCAATAAATATTTCTGACAGAACGAGAACAGGATATGCAAACTCGAGTCATCCTGTAGCTCAAGAATATGTCTGAATACGATATGGCTTACGATTATTATTGATATTGAAAATATAAAAAAATTTCTTATCTAAATGGCACGTAACCTATTTCACAGTTTTATATAATTTTGCATGCATGTTAAACTATATCATTGCCTAGTTTACACCGAGCACTTGATACGCGTATCAAGTAGTGTATTTGAGCTGATGATTAAACTAATTTATTAGTTATTTACTATTTGATTAAACTAATTTATTAGTTATTTACTATTTGATACGCGTATCAAGTGGTCGGTGTAAACTAGGCATATAATTACCTAAATATTGGGTTTCGTTGGACGTTAGATAACTTTTAACAAAAATTTTTAATTGCTGTGGAAATGTGGTTATACGGTATATGCGAGGATATGTCTGACAATGTATGTATATCCTTTCAAATGTAATATTTTGCCTTTTCAGGAACCTCCATGCAGGATTTGCACTCACCTTACTTCGCCAGCTGCTTTCAATCCACGCACTTTGAAAAGCCTTTATAAATTGCCTGTCACGAGACGAAGAGAGTACTGCGAGCCAAGGAGATGTAATGCGAAAGTCGGTACGGATTTGAAATACGAATTTAATTCACGTTCATACAATGTCGATCGTGTCGTAAACAAAATTCAAGAACTGAAGAGAAACGTTCAGGATCTCGATAAACCGAAGTGTCATGTCGGGACGGTAATTTATTAACGACAAACATTTTAAACAAATATAATAAATGAAAATGGGTGCTTTGGATTATATCTTGTACATGGCACTTTTTTCAAAATTTAGAACATAGTCCAACAGGAAAGTTTGGAACCGTCGCCAGAAACCAAAATTAATGATCTAAAGGATGCTCATCATGCAATAATGATCTGTTTGCGGGAAATGGACAAAATAAAGACATTTTTGGAAGACGAGAATTCTTGGTGGAAAATTCTAAAAGGACGTTCGGTCAATTGTTGTGAACAAAAGTTACCACATCTCCATGGGGTCTTGGACGGGTCGTCGGTTACTTTGATGTTGCTTGAAGAAGGCACCGACGAGGTACAATCCCTCTTAATTTCTTCTTTTACAAATTTAAAATGAGATAAAGCCTACTATTTGTACATTAATAATATGTACATTGTACAACGAAAAGAACTTTACTGTAATTTAATGGAAGTAAGCATGAACTTGTAAACAATTTATCTTTCGATAGGCTCCACGTCGTTTTGTGACATCAACACCGAAAGAAAAAAGTAATGTTGCCGGTCCCAAATTCGGAACTTCTTCGAAAGAATTGACGAGTGAAGCGAAACAAACCGAGCAGCATATGAATCATCGAATGAAACACAGAGAAGATTATGCGGATTCTTACACAATTCCACATTACAGTCTCGATATGAAATCAGCGTTGATTGAAGTTACAAGGTAAATCTCCTCTGGCTTTAAAATTATTATATAATTTTTTTAAATTATATAATTACATTTTCGTAGCATTAATTAAATTAATGTACTTTATGTTTATTACTCTTGCCATACTTTGAACAAGATTTAAAATATGTTCATATAGAATCCATTAAATTTTAACGCGTACAAACATTTTTAAAAGATATTTTTTTAGTACCCATAGCCATGAACCGACGCAGCGATACGTTAAAAAAGCTGTTACTAGTGAACACAATATTGTTGCTTCCGAATTTTGGTCGGAAATAGAAGAAGATGGAAACGATGAGCAGAGAATACCAAAGAGATCACACAGATCTAAAGAAAGACGCGATAACATACAATATGAAGATAGAGAGAAAATGATCGATAGCTCGAATAGTAAAACGCAGACAAAATTATTATATACATATATTACTTTATTAGTTATATATTTATATATTATATACCAAGTTAATAAGAGAATAGAATTAATTAAAAATTGTTAGTAATATTATTCTAGATCAAAGTGATATTTTTAACATATGATTTTCAGTTGTGCCACCGAGAGAAATACGATACGGTCAGAACACCGAGACGATATTTGAAGACGCATTAAAGCCGCCAGAGACATTTAGCAGCGAAAATACCGGAAACGAAAAGCACATCACAAGAGATTTTGAATCAAACGTGGATTTAAGCACGGTATGTAAAACTTATTTGTAAATCTTATTTTTCAATTAATCTATCAATTCTGTTATTATCCTCCAGAAGCTTCCGTCCAGAAACGTGACAAGTCATAAACCGAGAACAAAAACGATCATTGAAAGAGGCGTTCGTTGTATTCAAAAACTTCCGACAAAAATTTCAAAGACTAAAAGCAGAGATTAATGTTTAGTATATTTAAAAATATAAGTAAATCTTATATACCGATATTTTCTACTAATATCTATTTTAAAAAATGTAACTTTTATAAGATTTTTAAATAACACAATGCGATTACATTGCGTTTCACGAATTTTGTAATTACTTGATGTTATCAGACAAAATATATCGATTGTACTTATCGAGTTTCATAACATTCAACTTTCAAATTTTAGTTTGTTGACTTCTTGTCTGTTTATAGAGTGACTTTACTATAAACAAAATATTCCATAATTTCGACCGTGTATCATAGAATTGTTCAATTCTGCAGGAATCTTAAGAAAAGATTCCGGAATGCATGCACGCGATCTTCGAATAATGATAAGCAGGTTGGATTAGGTTATCGTTCATCTCTACAATTATCAATTATTTATTATAAATTTTTTAAATTTAAACGGTGCATAAATGTACGAGAGAAACAAATTTGTGTTCTGTAAATTTTTTATAAATTTATGCATGAATTTAGTCACACGAAATGAAGAAAGTCCTTATAATAGCAAGGAGTCCAGCTTTTACTATTCACGATGAATTAAAAGTGGGCTCAACGACCATTGTGATTCTTCGCGAATGTGCAATAATGAGATTTCCGCTTTCTACTCCGTGTACTTCGTCTGGAAGTATGAGCTAGATATAAAACTGAAAGGACTATGGCAATCGGGCACATTTTTGTGCAACCAATCCGATTGACTCCAAACTTGGTACAGACACTCCTTACCGCCCCTAAAGACGTCCAGTAATTGTCACTTAGTAAACAAATCGGTCCAAGGTACCTAAAATGTCCAAAAACCAGATTTGGACGGCACTGTCCTAGGACAAGTTTGGAGAACCGTGCATGTCTACGGGGGGCCTGAACAAGTCACTGAGTGACAATTACTGGACGTCTTTAGAGATGGTAAGGAGTATCTGTGCCAAGTTTGGAGTCAATCAGATTGATTGCACAAAAATGTGCCCGATTGCCATAGTCCTTTACGAGCAATTTTTCAATTATATGTAAATTTAATAGTACGGCAAAGACATTTATAAAATATTTCTGACCGATCGATGATAGATCGAAAAGATCGAAAGTTCCAAAAAACAATGCGCCGGTGAAGAAAAAGATTCGGTCGATTGAAAAAAGTTTCGTCGAAACTTGCGAGGAAGACTAACGATAGAATTTGGAGAAACACCTTAAAATTCAGAATGGAAGAAAAAGATGAAGAATCAGCATCTTTCGATGGATCTGCTTATATCTTAACTTTCGAATCACTCGAAGTGTCCCTGAAGAGGAAAGAAAGTACATCGGTAGTTGAGGGACGATTAGGATCGTGCAAGTGTATAGAGAGAATTACGTCATCCTCCTCTAAAAGCAGATGCTCAAAATCATGCACGGAGTACAGAAAAACCAGCTCGAATGAGTACGTACGATATTTGTTTGATAATCTATTTTACTAAAAATTTTAGTCTTTATTTAATTAATGTTTCTTTCGAGAATTTTATAATTTAAATAGATAAAAAAAATTAGTTAAATTAAAGTTCAAATAGATCGACGTTAATCAATTGTGCATACAATGTTAAACGAATATTTCTTTGATATTTGATCAATATTTATTAAACAAGCAATTATTAAGTAAATTGCACGTGCGACCACACGTGCAATTTTAAGTACTATAATATCGTGGGATGTCGTGGACATATCAGAGAGATGTGCGTGTATATATCCAGAACATAAATAATGAACACTTTTCTACGTAGAAGCCATTTTCGCACATTCTGCTCGAAGACGGACGTACTAATGTCAATTATACATTTTACATACATTTCAGACCTCAAACGTCAGACTGCAGACCGCAAGCGTTGCGTGAATCATCATATCGTCAAAAGAAGCTCGAGACAAAGCCCGCGGGAGAAATGCCATTGTTCGGCCGACTAAAAACGAAAATGAAAGAAACTTCGAGGAAGTTACAGGTCTTTTTTTACGTTTCTCCTCTCCGGCACCGGAATATTTTTGCGAGCTGAAGACTCTCAATAGGCAACTTCCAACAGAGCGCCTTGCCATTTTTTAAGAAGACGACGAGAGATACCATGGCGAGAGTGAGGTTCCTGTACGACGGTCTTAGGACGAAACGAGCATTAGGATTCAAATGCGACCTAAAAAAGTGCGACAGCGCTTTAATGGACTGCAGCGCGGGAGCTTGTAGAAAAAAAAGCATGATTTTTGGTGAACCTAGTCGTCCATGCAGTTCGAAAACTGCCGATTATAGCGTCAGTGACACTTCAACAATATCGAGCATAAATGAAGACAGGTTTTAAACCTATCGTGATCTAGATAGCGACATATCATTATTACTTGCTGTCTGCTCAGATACTGTTTCTCATAAATTTTATCTCTCAAAAGCTTCGAATATTACTCCATGATCCACCGAGCGCTTCGGAAAGAGAGAACGAAAAAGGAAAAACGATAGATAAATAAAACTCGGGATTGTCAGGTACATTTCTTTGGTTTACGCGGGCGTTAAGTAGCGATATATCACTGCCTAGGCAAATCGACTTTTATTGCTTTATAGCGCTTGTAAGCCGCCGCGCCATTCCAAGCCGCACGTGTAATCTGGAATGTAAAGAGCTCGTTATTACGGCGGCGCTATTCACAATCGGACTCTCAACTGACAACGAGACTGCACGTTGATAGGCGGATATGACCGCGATATTTTCTGCGGACGCGCGAGTTATCGCTTCGTCGATTCTCCTCTTTGCGATAGAAAATTTCAATTATGTGCAACGAAGCACATAATTCACCTCCTATGTCATACTCGTTATAAATTCTTGCGTTGCTATCGAACATCAAATGAACCGAAAGTTCCATAATAATATCACGTTCTTAAGAAACTAGTCGGATAAATGCGCATATGTCAACAATACAATAATAGTTAAATCCAGGGTTGTGCCGTAGATTTCAAGATTACGTCTACATGGATTATTTACATGTTATCTACGTGATGTTTACACGAACTTTTTTCATGTAGACTATAAACAATGTAAACTATTGAAAGTTGGATAGCATAATGCAAAGAAAGAGCAATTAAATTATAAAATAATAAACTGTATTTAACTGTAGTATTAATTATGAAGATATTTAATAATTGCAACTGAAAAATCGAAATTGCAAACGAAATGCTAATCTCCGATGTGTGATAATCCACAAATTACTGATTGTTTACATAGATGACACGTAAAACATATAGTTTACATTGTTTACGCGTAGATATAGACTATTATATTTTACGCATAAACGCCCAACCCTGATTAAATCAATTATTGTAAAAATATGACGTGACCACTTTCGGAAAATTTTCATTTAAATTTGGCTACTTATATTTCTGTTAATTTTTAAGCAAAATTTCAGATAATTCAATTTAATTAATTTGTTTGGGAAAAATTTATCTTGTTGGCTTTTTTCGTCAGCTGTTGAGACGTCTATACCCCCGTAATCGAGGAACGAAGATGATTCATGCGCGATCTGTCCACCCAAACCGAAGTCCCGTCGCTCTCACCCGCGCGGATCGCATAAATCGCGTGTTTTCCTTCTTATTGGCTGATTGAATAATACATGTAACCGAATAGTATTAAACCGGCCGAGCGGGACACGCAAGGTCCATGACGCCTGTCATGTCGGGCGGGTCATGCGTCAGCATTTTGACGAGTTGTTTAGGTCGATCAATTTATCGCTTAAGATACACACGGCATGATTGTTGCGCCTGTATTTGTCGATGCAGAATTAACGACGCGATGTAAGATAAGGCCGCGGATTTATGAACGCTGTCTACTATCAATTCATCATTTTACGTCTATTATATGTCAGTCTTAACATTAGGCTGTTCGATCGACACGTCACGTTCGTAACTATTATTTACATTATTGCTCATATTTCCGAAACAAGAGATACCTTAGTCAATAGTCACTTAATGTGACAAGGATATACGCAAGGGAAATTTCCCAAGGCAATTTTCAAAATTCATTCAGTTGTTTGAAAGATGATAGACACTCGCGACGCGCCTCTTCTGCCATTATAGGATTTTTACGCAGAATGAGACATTATAGTTGAGGCAGGCGTACAGCTCTAACAATCGTCGACATCCGTGAACGGGCGCGAGAAATTACGGTACAAACGAAACGTCAAAGTACTGAGTACTATACAATTTCCATTACGCTTGCGTTTTTGCGAAACTTATTTTTGCGAAATGCGTTTTTGCGAAGATGTCGGATTCCTGGACGATACCAGCTGTCGCACATGGATGCACCCACGGAGGAGACTCCGGCGTCGTATTAACTGCGTGCAATTTCGCAACAAAGTCGCATGAAAAATATTATTATTTCGACGCGCATGAACGGCGGACGGAGGGAGAAAAAGTATTAATGACAGAGTATTACGCGGCCGAGTGCAAAAATCGCCGCTAAATCACCGGCCGGCCGCCTATAATCTCGCCTATTCAGCGTAATTTATTACGCATTGATATTTACAATCCTTTAGGGTTAATATCTCTCTCCGTGTCGCGACGATTGCCACGCGCGAGTCGCTGGTAATGGAAACCTCCTCGTGAACCGACGATGATCCCCGAGATTGCATATTTAACGCGCGACCAACAAATTGATCTTCCCCTAGCGCCCCATTATACGACATTTTGCGAATCAATCAAGACAAGTGGGCGGCAAATTTACATCTAATTATGGTGCACGTGGATATATCCGAGAGGTACATTATATATTGTAACTTCTTTGATCTCTTGCGAAACGGCCAGGCATTGTGCCTTGTACGTTGTTTAATAATTAAATTACATATGTTTAACCACAATTGAAGGCTAATATCAACAGGATCCCACTTGAGAGTAATCGCTCCCAAGGGAAAATCACTCCTTCTAGATTCATAGATTTATCAGAGATTATAGTATAAGAAATCGCTAAACCATCAACAACTCGCGCGAGGCGATTTATTCCGATCCAAATAAACCAAAGAGTGAGAATAGAATACGAACCACCAATACGAAACGCCAATCTAAGTTCTTCATCAGCATCAAAGACTGGCTGACTATATCCCGAAGGTCCCAACGTTGGCTTTTGGTCGTGCTTCAATTCCGCCTATTTCCCGTGAATTTACTGTTGAACTAAGAGAGAGAGAGAGAGAGAGAGAGAGAGAGAGATGGAGGTGCTGGTCCCTCGACACACACAAACGGGGCCCCAGCCGTTGCATAAATCACAATGAAACGCACGCCTCATTATACTTGCAGGCACTCGTGTAATTGCGACGGGCGTGTCCGCGCGTATTTACCCGTGCAGATCTGCCGGGCCAGTTGGTTGCCGAACATTATCGCCGCGTATGTGTGTTTGCATTTGGTTTCCATTCTTTTTTTTTCCTTTCTTTCTTTCTCGTCGTCTATATATCTCGCTGTCTTTTTCGTCTCTCCTCCTCGTCTCGATCTCCATCGACGACTCTCCGCGCAGAATCCGGTGCTTTCAGCAACCGGAAACGGGAGGCCGGATATGGGCGTGATGTATGGCGCGATCTTAAAAGCCACGCGTATAACGCGGAATTATACGTTTTTATTTGCGAAAATGGTTCTTGCCGATCCGGATCGACCGGAGCCGGCGTCGCGGCTGGCTCTACGGCCAGGGTTAAGGATGCACCGATCGTACGGATTATTTTCAAAATCGATGATAGCCGCCTTAGTTCACATCGGCGTACGTATAATGAATGATGAGAGATGGGGCACAACGTGCCAATTTCACGTGTCGATCACGACGTATTACGACCGATTCGCTCTGGCCGTTAATGTTCTCTATTTCGAGGAAGACTGTGGAATTATCTCAATTATTACAAAAGCTGCATTTATCTACGCTTCTGAATTTTTATGCTTTTCACCATTCAAAATTCACGAGGGAGGTATTTAAGAAGAGATGAATAGAAAGGGTTCAGAAGTTGTAGATTTATTCTGAAGTTGAAGGCTTATCCTTTGATGCTAAACTGTCGAGTCATTTGTGGCAACAATAGATACCGATTCCTGGTAAAAGCAGATGTAAAGATAAATTGTAGAAAATATCAATCATAGAAATTAACTATATGTCAACCACCCGTGACTATAAATTTTTAGAGGTACCCTAGTGATCACTAGTGTCATTAACACTAAAGCTACCGACAATTTATATATACCTATTTCTACCGAACCGGTCAAATGACTGGTTATTAAATAAAAGTTTTATTTTTTCCAATTGAATCAGAAGAAACGAAAGAAGAAGAGAGATAGATATTGCAAAATTGATTATATGTATATTACGGAAAAGTCGTGAAGTCAAATAAGGAAAAGCGATAACATTGAATGCAGAATTTTTAATCAATAGTTTAAAAACGGTCATTTGACAGGCGCGTGGTAGTTTTAGTGTTAAAATGCTTGTAAAAAATGTCATTTAGTAAAATTTTGTACGTAAATATGTAGCTAGATAACGATATAAATTAAAAAATGCATTATTGAACAATTAATAATTTTTATTTTTAATCATATTACATAATATTTTATCATTACATGCTTATGATAATAAAAATTCTATACTGCAGCATGCAGGGTAAGACGTACAAAACTTGCTAGGCAGACAACGTGCTAACGAGCAACGTTAGACATTTTTTCAAACCCTCCCTCTTCACTTGGGTAAATTACACACGCGATATATTAAAGTATTAAATCCATGCGCACTTGTAAAATTATTTATCTCCGTAAATTCGCGATATAAATCACGGAACAATATTAATAATTACTACATTAGATAGCGCGATGCAGGGAAAGGAATGTCTATCTAGCCGTTTCCACCATCGATAGATCACGGCAAATTGCCCGGCGAGCGCCATTCGCATAAAAATAGCCGCGGCCGAGGAATACGCGCATATCACTATAAAGACGTCGACGCAATTAATTACGTCGGACACGTGGAGCCGAAGCGTACCGTGGCCGGCGATCGTTATCGGTTTAATCCTTGGCTACGGTATCGATACTCGAAAACGTTACTTCTACCTCCGGCTCCGGTCTTGATGAATTGCGCTGCGCGCGCGCGCGGTTCACCGCGCTCGACGGGCGCCGCACCGTGGAAAAGCATAACTCGCCGTGAAACAATGAAGGCGAAACGTATCTCCGAATAAAAAAAAGAAGTACAAAAAGAGAGAGAGGGGGGGGGAGGGAGAAAGAGAGAGAGAGCTCGGCTGAGAAAGGGGGAACGACCACCCACGGTGTTTGCACCGGAGTTCCGAAATTTTCACGCTTTTCTAGCATGGCCCCGGTTACATCTCTTCCCCGCCGACGTGGTACGCCGCCACCCCCTTCCACCCCCTCGCTGTATCTAGCGTCTCATGTAAATGGGGAGCACCGCTGTCGGGTGAATACCAGCCGGTAAGACAGCTCAGGTGTGGGGCCGTCCGTCGAATTCGTCATGGATCGTTATTCAAAGTCGGCCGGGGGGAATGAGCGGGGAGGGGGAGGAAGAACGAGTCGAGGCTGTGCGCGCGGCGCGACTATTAATCGGCGCTTAAGAGACGCGGGTATTATCGGGATTATTGATACCTCGGCGACAATTTATTGCGGGACTTCGCGTTTTAGGCGCCGCAAAGGCGCACGCGGCTCGACGCCCGACGTTCTACGTATGTTCTGCGTACGTTCTACGTACGCATACATGGCTACGGGCGCTACGTAGAATCTCCCGAACCACGACGCTTGGATACCATCTTCGCGTATCGTTGGATGCCGAGGGCCCACTTGGGAGAAATAACGGTCATTTCGTTGCATGTTGAAGCGGCAAAAGTAACGGAGTTATTTAATATAAAAGATTAATCGGCCGTGTGTGGGTGGATAGAAAATTGTACGTTGGTGAGGGACGCGATAGAAGCATGTGCCGCGATGTGTTTTGCATATAAGAGTGGCGGACAATAGGAAGGGCTGTAAACCCTTCTCTCCTGTACGCGGTAGCCACTCGAATCCTGTATCGAAAGCTGAAATTGTATATATTTGACGTCACTCACGTAACGATCGAAGGCTTCCGACGAGATGGATCTCAAAGACTTGAATAAAGTGATGAAACCCTTAATTTGCTCGCTCTACACCTCTCTGTCGTTATACTTTCGTGTTATCGTATGATTACCTTTGATTTCTATATCCTTCTCTATAGAATGGACCACGTGTGCAACGCGATCGCGTCGCGATGTCAGATTACAGTTTATAGGCGTGAATCATACGCTGAGCTCGCCGTTGGGTTTTTCTACTCAAGTATCGCGCATGTATAAGTACGCTTAATGAAACGCTGCCGGTCTCTTTTTAGATATACGATACGTATCATATTTCTGGCGTGGAGCCATCTCAGGTCTCCCCTACAATTCCACGCTTCCGTGATATGGTCTAATCTATGTTAATTGGGCTAGTTACGTTTCCGAGGTCGAATGTCAGACTTAAACGCGCTCGCTAATGAATCACACCCTTTTTCGAGATACATTTCTAACGAGATACGAAATATACGTTCTTGACTTGTTCTATCACAATCGTAATTAACTATGGGGGTTGATGGGGGTTGATCGAGTCCCGCGGCTCCTTCGATATCCAACAGGGACGTTGTCAGGATTTTATTTCGAGGTGGATTTTTAAGAAAATGAAATCACAGAACGCCTCATAACTTTTTTAATTAAATAAGATAACAATATTAAACTGGAAGCATGCGTCTAGGTTTTTTTAGATAATCTGTCGAGTACCTCCTTTATGCTAATCGAAGAAGTCAAATTTTTGTGAATGTACATTTGTGTCAAACCGTTAAGCCTTACTTCACTCATTGTATTCCTAAGGTATGTTTTACGAATTCTTAATTTCCATTATTAATAATCATTAATAAAAACCATTTCATTTCTCTCTCGGCTTTCAACCTTTCATTCTCATATTTTCATATATGGTTCCAAAATTTCGAGGAAGGGATTTATCCCCCTAATCCCCCCTCCGTCCTCGGCTACGCCACCGCACTACTGTATCTCTTAATTGTATGTACCTCCTCTATGTTAATCGAAGAAGTCAAATTTTTGTCAATGTACATTTGTGTCAAACCGTTAAGCCTTACTTCACTCATTGTATTCCTAAGGTAGGTTTTAAGAATTCTTAATTTCCATTAATAATAACCATTTCAAAAACTATTTCATTTCTCTCTCGGCTTTCAATCTTTCATTCTCATATTTTTATATTTGGTTCCAAAATTTCGGGGAGGGGGGATTTATCCCCCTAATCCCCCCTTCCCAGCTACGCCACCGCACTACTATATCTCTTAATTGTATGTATCTTTTCTATGTTAATCGAAGGAGTCAAACTTTTGTGAATGTACATTTGTGTCAAACCGTTAAGTCTTACTTCACTCATTGTATTCCTAAGGTAGGTTTT
>NJRP01000106.1:494378-540698 GCA_003063835.1 Aphaenogaster floridana | reverse complement strand
GTGGTGCTTACGAGGCGAGTGCATTTCCACTCAGCGTTTTCACTTCCGATCGTCGGATGATGTTTTATCGCTTTGTCTTATTAGGACGACATCGTCCTTGGATTCGCGCGGATTGAATCTAACGCGAGATGTAGAGATCGCGACGATCTCTTTGGATCCAGCTGTGCGTTACGCTCGAAGAGGCAGGAATGCGAATAAAACTGTTAGAAGTTGAATAGACTCGGAAAGAAGCATGCTAAAGGTTTAATTTACGTCCTGGTAACGCGATGTGATATAAATAAATTTATTATATATAATAATAATAATAATAATAATCTTTATTGAAGAGCAGAAGATATGAGATGTTAGGCAAATGTGTGTAGTAGCAGGGGCGTAGCCAGGATTTTATTTCGGGGAGATTTAAAAAAAAATAAAATTACAGAACAACTCATAACTTTTTTAACTAAATAAGATAACAATATTAAAAATAGAATCCTGGCTGAGGTAATATTTTTCGCAACACAAATTCTTTACACTATATTAATTTCATTCATTTTAGTAAGACCAAAATCCATGGTCGAAAAACATCGCGAATCGCGATATATTAATTAAAATTAAATTGGCCAGTAATGTCGAAACAAATTTCTTCGGTAGTTCAAACTAGAAGTATGCGTCTAGGTTTTTTAGATAATCTGTCGAGTACCTCCTCTACGTTAATCGAAGAAGTCAAATTTTGTGAATGTACATGTAATAAAAACCATTTCATTTCTCTCGCGGCTTTCAACCTTTTATTTTCATATTTTCATATGTAGTTCCAAAATTTCGGGGGGGGATTTATCCCAAATATGAAAATATGAAAATAAAAGGTTGAAAGCCGCGAGAGAAATGAAATGGTTTTTATTAATGGTTATTATTAATGGAAATTATGAATTCTTAAAATTTATCTTATAGAAATACAATGAGTGAAGTAAGGCTTAACGGTTTGACACAAATGTACATTCACAAAAATTTGACTTCTTCGATTAATGTAGAGGAGGTACTCGGTACAGATTATCTAAAAAACCTAGACGCATACTTCTACCCTAATCTTAAATTATCCTTCTTACCCTAATCGGGGGATAAATCCCTCCCCCCCGGAATTTTGGAACCAAATATGAAAATATGAAAATAAAAGGTTGAAAGCCGCGAGAGAAATGAAATGGTTTTTATTGCCCCTCCCTATTACACAGTAGCTACGCCACTGTGTAATAGGGAGGGGCACCTCAAGAGGTGAGGCATCAGCAATGATGATGCTTAGACCTTTGATATAATTAAGCCTAAACCATTGATATAATTAATAATTAAATTTTATGTGAGAGAGATTTATTATTATTATTTTATAGTTATAAAATAATAATAAATCGAACATGTGCAGACATATGACTTCTGACATATATGTATATTGGGAATCGTCAAATTCTTATGTTCGCGACTCGTGAAATCGTCGCGGTTCAAGGGAACATCGCGCGGTGCGCAATAAATATCGTGATAAAAGTTTCGCGTAGTGACCGGTATCACGAGTGGAATCTCGCGGGATTTCGTTTCACCGGCTGCCGCGGCGAGCCGAATCGTCCTGTGGCGCGATGTAACGACGATGCGCGATCGCCTTGGCGATTCCCTCCCACGGGCCGAGCATCCGAGCGCGGCGCGAGTTCTCCGAGAGCGCTTTTCTGCACGCCTCACGTGTGTGCGCGATCGTTCGCGTGACTCCTTCTCAGTCTTCTCCTCGCGCCCTACCACCCTCATTACCGCCCTCTCGCCCGTTCGCCCGCGCCACGCCGCCGCGCGCCGATCGAAATAACGAGCGAACGACCGCGCCGATCGTAACCCCGTAGTCAAGTGCGCGGTAACGTGTCCGATCGCGTAGCCGTGTCTGTGGAAACGGCGTCACGAAAATGCGCGCAAATACGCCGGCGGGGAAACATGGCGGAATTAATTGCGTATTACGGCCGGCCCTTTGCGCGAACCTGCACTTACGCCGGTCGATCGAGGCGCAACGCCTCGTAGGGCGAGCTGTATCAACGACGGCGTCGAGAATACACGTCTTTATAACAGAAAATTCCGCGCTCTCGTTATCGAACCTACCGTCGGCCAGCTAGGCGATTCAGTAACTCGTTATCCTGTCGTTATGATAGCGACAGCCAATGGCAAGGACAATCCAAGAGAAAGGAGCAACTCTCATAGGTTGTCGCTATCATAACGACAGGATAACGAGTTACTGAATCGCCTAGCAGGGGCTCTATTCTGTACTTGGCTATCGACGGTTGTCGGTGTCGTTAACTAGCGACAGCCAATGAGAGTTGCGCTTTTCACCCAGGATTGTCCTTGCCATTGGCTGTCGTCAGTTAACGAGACCGACGACTGTCGGTAAGCGTGTACAGAATCGGGCCCCAGGAACTGCTTTCCTATCCGATAGAGAGAGATTTTATCTATTTCGACAAAAATTCCATTGGAAGAATCGGAGACGAGTCTGGCAGATCAAACGCGCGACAGTTGATCGATATATCCCTCGGTACATCTAACGATACATTTATCTTTGATAAAAATATCTAGAAAATGAACTGCAGAATTTAAATGAATACTATTGCCAGGGGCGTAGCCAGGATTTTATTTCAGGGGGGATTTAAAAAAAACAAAATCACAGAACAACTCATAACTTTTTTAATTAAATAAGATAACAATATTAAACTAGAAGCATGATGCGTCTAGGTTTTTTAGATAATCTGTCGAGTACCTTCTCTATGTTAATCAAAGAAGTCAAATTTTTATGAATGTACATTTGTATCAAACCGTTAATCCTTACTTCACTTATTGTATTCCTAAGGTAGATTTTAAGAATTCTTAATTTCCATTAATAATAACCATTAATAAAAACCATTTTATTTCTCTCTCGGCTTTCAACCTTCCATTTTCATATTTTCATATTTGGTTTCAAAATTATTCCCCTAATCCCGCCCTGGTTACGCCACTGACTGTTGCATCATTCTCCTTATTTTAAGCGAATCAGTAATTTCATCTTAATGGAGTGAAATAAGTAAATGAAGATTGGTTATGAGAGAAAGAATCGATCGGTTCAACTGTTCCAGTAATCAGTTAGCGACACTTAGGCAAGATGTTTCTGTCGTTATGGGAATGGCATTTTCTCAGATAACGTGCTAACGAATCGTAATCGCGAGGAATTTACATGGATCTATGCGTAAACTGGTTAGACCTGCAATTACGCACACACGTGAACGGACATACGCGCTATTGCACTTACAACTGTTATTATATATATTTATGGCATGCTCCTGATCGCGAGTTAACCCGCGGAAATAGCGTCACGGAAATCCATAAGTATATAGAATGCCGCTTTCAATTACGATTGTAATTAAAAGAACATCACGAGAAACTAATCAACGCGCGTATTAAACGACTATATTCCCCACGCGGTAAATTATTTCTTATCGCGGGCAGCATGTCTGTATGCGTGAAGAGAGCACCGCTGTTTCCTTGTGGCGCACTTTATTTGTAATCGCGAGAGATATATGTGCCAGCACTGTGGTTGACACGATGTGGATGTTCTTTCGCTTCTTCTACCGCTACATTTCTTCTTCATTAATTTATGACATCGTTGTACGCATAATAAAGCGTATAATATACGTATGTCTATCTCCATTCGGGTCCATTATGTCGAATGATGCTGTAAAGTTACATAATGTAGATCAAAATGATAAAAAGTATCTAGGAATGAGAAGTTTGACATACAAAATCTAATACAAGGACGTAGCCAGGATTTTATTTCGGGGGAGATTTTTAAAAAATTAAAATCACAAAACAACTCATAACTTTTTTAATTAAATAAGATAACAATATTCGTTTAGGACATTTTCTTTAAACCTTAAAACATTTACCATTTCATTTCTTTCTCGGCTTTCAACTTTTCATTTTCATATTTGGTTCCAAAATTTCGGGGGGGGGGATTTATCCCCCTAATCCTTCCTCTGGCTACGCCACTGATCTAATATATCATTTTGAAAAAATATTTAACACGGCTTACAAATCAATTATAATTAAGGAGCGAAAATCCATGAGATTGCAATTACTTTTGACGTAATGTCAAATTGACAATTTGTTTTTAGCGTTGTTCTTAAAAAATTGTGGTACGTTAAACCGCAGGTTTTAGGCGCTTTAATGATTGGTTGGCTACGTGGCTTTTCATGAAAGGCCTTTATTACGTTGCAGTACGTCAAAAGGTTCGTTCAAAAATCTCTAATTCCACATCGCGAGGTCGCGTCGTGATTTTCCAGCCCGTCGATTTTTCTTATTCTTGGTAGTGGTCCCATCTCCTACTCTCTTCTCCTCGGGCTTTCACGGGTTGGTCGTAAAAAGCGAAACGAAAGAATCTGCTTGGTTGGCGAGAGCTGCCGGTGCGAGCCGAGCGGCGCGAAATAGGCTCCGAGAGTTCCTCTTGGCAGTGACGGCCTGACAAATCAAGCTGAAAATTGAATTCTGGGGGCGCCCGTGGCCTTGTACACGCACACACGGTGTGGGCGTACACGCGCGTGTAGAGTGTGCCGGAGCGAGCTGAGCGAGGGCTTCTCACCATCGCGTTTGTTTCTCACCACCGCGCGATCGGCGAGATCGCTAATCCAGGCGTACGACGAAGGTGCGAGCGAAATAAAATTTCACGCCATGAAATAGATTAAATTCTGTGCCGCCCTTTATATAATTATTTAAACTCAATGCGAAATTTCTCCTGTATCTCTCTCTCTAAGGCCGGTATTCATAATCCCTTCTTATTTCAAGGCCGTCTTATGGGCCATCTACAATGAGTCGCAGTCGTAAGAGTTGTAAAAAATTGACCAATCACAGTTCATTATTCTTCGATTGCAAGAAGAATAATGAACTGTGATTGGTCAATTTCTTACGACTCTTATGACTGCGATTCATTGTAGATGGCCCTTTAAGTAACGTCTTAAGACGCTAATATGGCTCAGTGATTGGTTCATGATAACTTAAGATTGTACCTAAGATGATTTTAAGGAGGTTGGCTACTCAACTAAAAATGATAACTAAAATTGATGATAACAAGGCTCTCGGATATAAAATCAAGGATGGAAAATATGGAAGTAAGCCAATGTGAGCCAACGCCGTTATTGGGGCGAAAATAAATTATTTATTAACTATATAAATTACAAATATACAATAATATAAAAATGATAAGAATTAGTTGAAATTTATGGAGGATAGAATATTCGTCTATGGGAATCTGCCATCCATGCAAAATTTAAAGTCATGGTCTGCATGGTTGGTTTAATAAAATATGTTAGTTTATTTAATAATTTTATATTCAAGTTTGTTCAATTTTCACAAATTTTTATTTGCATCACATGTCTCTACATTTAATTCTACATTATTCTCATTTATAATGATGGAAAATAATAACGAAAAAAAAGTTATACAATTTTTGCTATGTCGCCCGAGTAGAAGAGTATAACTTCAATAATTAATTACTGGACAACCATGCAGACCATTGACTTTAAATTTTGCATGGATGGCAGATTCCCATAGACGAATATCCTCCATAAATTTGAACTAATTCTTATCATTTTTAGTTGAGTAGCCAATCTCCGTAAATATAAGAATGGACTACCAGCCTATAACAATAAGCTATAAAGACGCCTTGCAAATCGTTCTGTGAACATTTTGATATTCGAGAAAGGCGACATTGAGATTTAATGAAGAGTCTCAACTAGAGACTCTTCATTAAATCTCGATGCTGTTACGAATATGTCTTATTACTATTTTAATGTTTGTAAATTACGATTTGCTCCATGGTTTCTTGAGTATTCGTATTATCGGCGAACATCTACGTGGCTGGTGAGTAGTCAAACAATTTCGCATAAGGAGCCGCGTGATAATTTTCTATACCGCGGTGGATCGGCGATTTCCTATCTGGAAGAAGAACGGAATTTCAATGACTGCCGGGACTCGTTCGAAAAGCCGTGCGTGAGTAAAAACGTTTTACGAGCTGAAACGGGCGCATCTATTCTGCTTTCTGATCAGCCTGTGTGTTCGGAATTGGAAAAGGATCTTTAAAAAATATTATTAATATGTAAAAACAGTAAATGAAACGGAGAGAGAAAATTAATTGCAAAAATAATATTAAATTTTACAAAATAAGAGAAACGGAGCAAGATGATTTAAAGAACACTCGTTAAAGCAATCGTTTACTGTTAATTCCTTTGGGTCATTTTTAACTACTCTATAGGTCGCTACTGCTCCTACCCAATATGTAGTCATTTAACTAAAATATTGATTAACATTTAACCATGTATGTGTCAAAATGACCACATTTGTCGTTAATTTAACTAAAACACAAGGTGTCGAAATTAACAACATATTGGGTAGGAGCAGTGGCGACCTATAGAATAGCTAAAAATGACCCAAAGAAATTAACAGTGTTAAAGTCGAAATTGCAGTTTTTGGAACAGCTTGCATTATCAAAAAATTGAGAAATTATTGTTGAGGTTTGCAGAAGAAAGATTCGCTTTAATGGCAGGTTGTTTAGATGAGGCGCGTACACACAATTTGTAAAAAAGTATCAATGGCTGCCCAGTTCGCTCTTATATTAATCATATATAACTGTATCGTATGTAAGGTACCCGACGTGACACGTGTACTTAAGGAACTGCCAACCCGAGGCGATGCTGTCGACAAGGGGTCGCTCTATGAAAACCATAATCGGCCCGGCGACATGGCTTATCTCTGTAAGCTGTCTCCTGGCTTATGTCACGCGACACCCTAACAAATTTCCAACCCCTCTTACATAAATAGTCACCTACTGCAAATTGGGATCATACCCGGATATCGGAGGTGCGGAGTACCGTCGGAATTGTTCGCTCGTGCCAAAATAATCTATTCATACACATTCGTGTTTTCGTTTACGTTTCCCTCATTTTGCGCAACAAATATTCGCGGAGGATTCTGTCCCTATCGAAAATAAAAAGAGAATCGTCCCTAGAATTCGTCAGCATATCTATCTTTATAAAAACTCCTTGTATGAAATAATATAGGGTAATATTAGTCCACTTATACACCGTATAGCCTCGGAGTGTCTAGAGATCGCAGAGGGGAAGGGAGCTCGAAATTGGTTAATTCGAGTCGCGTGCTCATTTCGTTCTCGCAAGTCGGGAGAATACGCGGATGCCATTGCTTTTGCATTCTAAAATATTCCGCGATGTCAGCGCTGGATATAACCGCCGCTCGGCCCCGCCACGGTCCACCATAATTATGCGGGCGAACTCGTCCGCGTATTTCGTTTTAAACGGCGCGGCGTCGCTACCGGAATTTCAAACCGCGCAAGAAGACGCGAAAGACCGGCCTATTCTAATGGTATCTCATTAGGTTCTTTTAATCACTGACATTACAGCAATCCGGATAATTGCCGTTGCTCCGGGCACCGCCGCCTGCCGTGCGTTTATTACGAATATAATGAGCCGCGGAGCACCTGAGTTTGCTCGGCTTGAGGGGTGTGCGGGACCACCTGAAGTCTCGAAAAAATCCTCGCTCTGACAGGTACCATTTTTTTTCGGGCTTCCAGACCGGGCCATACCCGATCGATACGCGACCCCGAATTTTTCATTTTGAAATGAACTTATGGACCGCGAACTCCCCCGGCGATTCGCTTGATGGATAAGTTCGGAAGATGGGGGGTGAAAGATCGATGGAAAAGCACTACAGTAGAATTCGCGAAGATTGGCGTGATTATAAAATGATAATTTATAGAGTATTAGATTTGTAGAATTTTTAGAATTTTAAGATATACGTCTGTGCGATTTTTATTTAATATCTCGTTGCACTCATTAGCTTTGTACTTAAATTAAAACAAAGAAGTCAGACAATAATGTTACCGCCGGTAAAAACAAGTGAATCCAAATTGTTATTGTCGATTAGGATACACTATTTACATTTTGCACTTATATATTTATTGCGAGAAGTAAAATGTATTCTGTTTAATTATGACTTTAACATGGTGGAAACATTCGAGCGGGGACACGAATTCAATTTGATTTTGGGGTGATGCGATGACAAATATTTTCGTCGTTTTGGCGCGCTACGAGAGAGCCACTTAGACGTTTTACATAAGGGTGCGACCTACGAAGGGTCTGGTATGCCAGACACGCGCCGTGATTTGTTTTCCCTTTCCACAACGACCGGTCCCCTCGCTGCAACTGTCCGGGAAAATATTAACTCGATCCGCACCTCGTGCTGGTGATTGCGAATGCTCCGACCACGATTTCACGTCCCGGTATCGACGTGCCCGACAATTCGCATTGTTTGTTACTCCCCGTCATTCGATTTATTCGATTTCATTCTTTGCGAAATATCGAGGTTGCATTTTTTACGTATAATACGGATGTCGTTTTACATGGAAAAAAGGGGAAACATGAAATTAATTATTTCCGTGAATATGCGTTGCCTTGTAATACTTTGTGCAATCGTTATTGATCATTTTTCAATTTTTGGATGATACATAAGCAGTAGAATAAGTTTACGCGGATATAAGATGTCTAAGTGCAGCGCTTGTAGTATATATATCTGTACCTTAGAGGTAAAAGATCGTATGTCCACTTTTTGTCAAAATTGAGTTAATACTTTTTCCAATATACCAGGAGCTTAAATTTTAATATAGTAAAAGATGTTATGTCCATCACGACTAGTTTCTAAAATACAACACTTAGAAAAAGTTGTACTGAAAATTTATAATAACAATTATTTTATTTTATTGATAATTATACTACAAAACACACACACACACACACACATGTCAGTTTCATTGCTTTAATAAATATTTAAAAAATTAAATTGCTACTTTTATTTTATATCTAAAAAAATATACTTTTTCTCTATTTAAAACTTTAAACCCTGTTTTCTCTAAATTTATAATAATGGATATACGATTCTTTACCTCTAAAGTACAAATATACACTACCGCTCAAAAATATTTGCCCACTCTAATTTCTACATAAATTTTTTTATGTTTAATTTCTATTCTAATTCTGTTATATTCTTTTTATATGTGTAAAATGAAAAATTTTGATCTATTGAACATTATTATTACATTCAATGTCCACTCTTAAAATTGTTTATTAATCTTTTGAATTTCTATCATTTGATTAGGGAAGACAAAGTGGGCAAATACTTTTGAGCGGTAGTGTGTATATATATATATATATATATATGCATGCTTATGGGTTAAAAATCTTTTAAAAATAAGAAATAACAGAAGCGAGAGCGCTATAATAAGGCCGGCTGCGTCCTCGAACGAGCGGATATACATACTCGTGGTTTGACGTTTGGGCCGTTGCGGATCTATGCAAACGAGCGGCTAATTATGTTGCGAGCCCGTAAAAACTGCACCTTGTTACGCCGCGGTAGCGTGACGTAACGATGGCCGAACGAATTCGCAATAGGAGAGAACGGAGTTGGCAGGGAGATGCGGATCCTGTTCGCACGCGTTGCTTCGGACCCTTTCCTCAGACGATTCCTTCGCTGACAGCCAAGAGAATTCGTGCACGGAAAAAAATATATTAGTTGATACAACCACAAGTTATCGATCTGCTAACGCAAATTTAATATTCATAATTAAGCAGATTTGATAGAATAGTAAAGAAGATATGTCCGAGAGCAATTATGAGCATATTTTCTTTGCTACACTGTCAAATCTGCTTAGTTATAAATGTTAAACTTGCATTAGCAAGATATAACTTGGCTGTCTATTTTTTTTCTGTGTGAGGAATTAGAAAGAGGAAGGGATATGGAATTTTAATACTCTGATGCTTTACTGTCACGATGCCTTTAATACGTTCTTATCGTGTTATCTTCTTATCGTCGGTGTCTTAATATTGCAAATATTCAATACTCTGATATTTCCATAGATCTTATAGATATGGACAGGCAATACAAGCAAGATTGCGTCCGTACTTCTCTCTCTAAAGAGTCCGGAAGTATGTTTCGCGCATGCTTGACATATATTATATTCACGCGTTATATGTTTAATCGACATGCGCAATGTACATTTCCGGACACTTTGAGAAAGAGCAGTACTAAGAAGAAAAGAGAGAAGAAGTATGTTTCTCTCTCCAACCTCCTCCGGACACTGTTTCCTATGCAGAAACTATAGCAATTGCCAGTCCATATCTGTAAGGTCTATGAATATTTCAATATATTTCGTTGTTGCATCATCCATTGTCTAGATACAATATCCTTGCAATATAGCACCACAAATTTAATATGTTTTTATATATTCAAGTGCTTATACAAAAGTACTGCGACATCACAATGTCCTGATATCCATTTGCGAAAACTGCAACTGTGTCTTTTTCCGATCGAGATCGTACGACTTGCAATAACGTGACGAAATCGGCGCGGTGCTAGTTGGACGTCGCGTTTACGGCGAACGTTCCGAGAAAGCGAAACGAGATACGCGACGCACCGCCGGCCACGATCGCTCCGCTCGGGCAGCTAATTATTTTCTTCGGCACCATTTCAGTATCCAGAAAACGCTCTCCCGGTGCCGGCTTGTGCGTTGGATTAGCGATCCAGAAGCCGGTCTCGTCCGGAGCGCGCGCAGATACGAGACGACGCGAGAGCACCTGAAGCGTACAAACGAAGCGAGGCTAACGAGAGGAAGGAGGACGGTATTAGACGAGCCGGTAATAAGCCGAGCCAATGGGAGCGCCAGAGAGGGTAGCATATCCTCTGCGGGGAATCGGAGGAGGACACGGCGAGGCCTCCTAAAGTAGATTCGTGCCGAGCGGCGGTGTATAATGACGCGCTCGCACTCGCTTGCTCGTGCGCGCGCGCGCACGCGAGACGATGAAGCGACCGAAGAGGGACGAAGGGCGAAAAAAAGGATGGCAGGACACAAAGGAGGGAAAAGGACCTCGTGTCGTTCGCGCCGCGGGGCGAAGCGAGACGCGACGAGGCCAGAAAGGGTGGAAGAGCGAGGTTAACAATGAAGGAGAGGAGAAAACGAGAAAAAAGGATGCGAAGAGGAAGAAAGAAGAAGAGGAAGAAGCGGGAGAAGAAGAAGACGACGACGACTAAAGAAGAGGGGGAGCTTCGAGTGTCGGCACCTCGCCGCCAGAGCGGACCACACACGTCGTCGAGTGGCTCTCAACTTGAGGATATCCGCTTCGGATTGCAGCCCGAAAGGATCGCCGGATTTATGATTTTCTTCGGGGCACGACAATATTTTTCTTACACGTTTATCTGTCGCCATCTCTATCTCGCCATCTTCTTTTGCTCGTAGTTCTTAAGGCCGGTATTCATAGTCGGATCTTATATTTGAGACCATCTTAAGTACAGTCTTAAGATGTCATAAGCCAATCACAGAGCTGTATTAGCATCTTAAGATATTACTTAAGACGGTCTTAAAATAAGAACGGACTATGAATACCGGCCTTAGAGGGCTTGGCCTAGAACATTAATAAACACTTTATCTCTATCCTTTTACGCGTAGGGTAGAAAATGTAACAACATCGACAGGTGTTTCAAAGTAAATCAAAAAGTGAATGTTGCTCCATTTCATTGTAAATTACACGAGGCGCTAGTTGCATATCCAATAATATTTTTATCATGAAAATATGACTGTGACTGTAATATAGAGAGCTGATACGATTTGTTGATTCAGAAGTTCAGCATTACAGATAATACGAAAACTCGCACTGAGGGTCCACTTCGCAAAAGCCGAAAAAGCCTTTCGATTAATCCGATACCGCGAAGTCCGGAGAGTCGCGTATTCGAGCGTGGGAACTCGGGGTCGCTATCGCGCCGTCGTATCGGGAATGATACGTTACTTCGTATGAAGGATGTTCCTGCGCGGCCCTTGTTGCGAGAAGAGAGCGATATCTCGATGGCGTGACAGGTGAAATCACGACGAGCTGGTTCTCGCTCTACTTCCGCGCGGGGAGGATATTCGGCCTCGGTTTTGGCGTACGGCAATTTCGCGTCGCGGGGCCCTGCCTACGGACGAGAGAATCCCGCTCGCGGACGGAATTGCAAAGTTGCATAGGCAATAACATCTCCTCGATCCGTGCGGCTGCATTCGGTACCCGTAAAGTCACTAGATATACGAAGTACCGCAATTAGTGAATTGCTGCCTCCATTTTAAGTCCAAAATGCGGTTATTCAAAACACGTATATGTATATAAATATATTTTGGAAATAAAGGAAAACAATCAATTATGCGATCTGGCATTTTTATTTGCTAGTATATTTGCTCGTTTTACTTTTAACTTATACGTTTTACCTTTAAAGGCCCCGCATAATAAAAAATATAAGGAACAAGGAATAGATATTAGCGATTGGGATATGGAAGAAGGAAGAAGAAAGAAGATTCTTCCTTCTTCCTTCTTCCACATCCCAATCACTAATATCTGTTCCTTGTTCCTTATATTTTTCATTGTGCGGAGGCCTTTACACTATGCGTTAAAGCGTAAAAGGTTTATCACACAGAATCAGGTGTTCACAATTGCACTTATGTGTACATATATTAGACATAAGTGTGCACTTTTACACTCCGACGCCATTTTAGGTGCAAGCATTTTCCTTACGGATTGCGGTATTTTATTAATCTAGTGACTTTAGGTACCCGGATAATGCGCGCGAAATAGGGCGCGGAAATTATTTCTCGCGACTCGGAGCGGCGAGTATCGGGGCGTTCGCCGACAGCGCGTTAACGTGCGTACGTAATACGCGTCGCGGCGATACCCGTTCGATATTAATCGATTCGATCTCGGCCGCGTTAGCGCACGAATTTCCAAGCCGTCGTTCCACCGCGCGCGCAGCGCGTTGCGCGCGTAGCGCGCATTAAAATTTCCAATTAAACGCGCGCGCTGTCGAGTCGGCAAAGCGGCAAAACAATCTCGCGGGATATCGTGTCGCGCGGGGGCTTTGTAATAATGAGATGAGACGTACGTTAGGACGGCACGCCCGCGAATTATAACCCGGCCGAGGAATAACGACGTTAAAGCGTGGCATGACGGGTGAAATCTCAACGAGCGGGCCGATTCGCCGTGCGTCTCGGCTGCAGTCGACGTGGATGATTTTGCGCGCCGCCGACGACGCAGTGATATAAAAAAGTTTCTCCGGTCGATTAAAACGGAGAGAAATGTCATCCCCGCAATTACCGGCTCTCCCCGTGCGGCCATCGGTATGCGCGGAGCGCATGCTCGGAGGGCACACTGACAGAAAAAAATGGTTAGAATAACAATAATCTCACTATATTTTATAGTAAGTTTTGGCCTTAAACATATTTTTATAGTTCATTTAAACAAGTAAAATAGAGCAGAGTGAACACAGATTTATAGTCATCATATTTGTTATTATTACCATGTATATAATAAAGCATGCTAAGAATATAGTTACCTGTACCAATATTTGTCAAATATTCCAATTGTTATATGACTATAATGTGACTATAATATGACTATAATATGACTATAATATGACTATAATGTGATTATAATATGACTATAATGTGACTATAATATTACTATAATTGTTGCATGACTATAATTATATGACTATAAAATGGTTAATTTTTCTTACCATTCTATATATTCTATCTTACTATATTTTTACTTTAAATGATTATAATTATTGGTAAAAATTTTATTTGGGTCACTATATCGTAATTGTCATCAACATAAATGATAACACTTACTATAAAAATGATATTCCTAACTAATAATCATTTACTATGTCATTATAGTTCCAAATATCATATATTTTTCTCTCAGTGTACGCACAATCGTGTCAATGACCATCAATCTCGGTCAATCTGACAGATGTCGTCGAATTACCGTCCTTCTCCAGACATCTTTCATCGTTATCACGACGACGACAACATCGTGCCGTGCGAGATTTTTAAATCGCCACGGCGAGACCGAAGCTGCCGTATCGATTTTACTTGGCGCAATACGCGCAATTTGCGCGCTAATTTAAGGCTCTCCTCGCGCTAATTAATGTGAGTGTCCGGTACTCGCTCGTCCGAACTGATATACTGATTATTTCTGTGCGAAACGAGCGTCTGAGAAAATACCACGCTGCGATGCGACAGTATTAACACCTCGAATGCGAGAGACGATTGTCATTTTACGAGTCGCGACCTTCGGATTTTTTACGGTAATGCCACTCGATTCCTCAGTCAATCGCACGAAACCCCGTGGTCCCCGATTCCTTTATGCGCACGAATTTCGAACGAATGCCCGCCGACTTCTTTGACCCTTTCACAGCCGCAAGCCACGCCGGGAGGGACTGAGAGTATCGTCGACGACGCGCTGGCTGCCACATTCACATGCAAATCGCCATTGAGCGGCAACGTTCTCAAATATTTGATCGCGCCGATCGCAATAAAGGAAGCCTGGCTTCGATTGGGAACGGAAACTTTGACTTTCGTCTCGGCGACGCGGATACCGCGGGACCACAATTTACACCTTAATTATAAGCTTGTACTTAAGACGAATCTGATTAATTATGGACACGATCAAAAAATACCCTGCAGATCCGTAAACGACGGAGGTCCGGCGAATTGACAACTTATCATCCCGAACTTTCAATTTTTACGCAATTCATCGATTTTCTCTCGCGCTATACATATCTACAATGTTTTTAATTAAATCGAGAATATTGCAATACTCCGCTCGCGCTCACGTGGCACTGCGCGCGCTGTTTCAATTAAATTTTATATTTATTTAAATTCGCCATACGTAATGGCTCGATTGCAGTCTATCTTAATGGCAGGTATATAATCCGACCGTGCGAGCCTCTAGTTCTCTCTATTTCCTTTTTCTTTAATCGTTTTACGCTTCCATCCGCTACTTTTCCATTTTGCCCTTTCAATTTTTCCTGTTCGCTCCTGGCTTCGCCCTTTTCGCCTTTTTTACTCCGGCACTTCGATAAAACGGCCGCACGCTAATACATTCCGTGTTAGCGGCAAAAACGCTTCACGGGCGCGTTTGATGGCGCGTTTTCGAGCGTGTCGTTTCCAGCGGATTCGCCACGCTTGTGGTACCGGCGAAAATGGAAATCTGGAGAGCCTCACCTGGTGAAGCGATAATGTTGAACCCTGCCGATTTTTTGTGCCTGGAGAAACTGGTGTTCCCGATTCCCATTATATTGCCCGTCGTCGTATATATATATAGCGGGTCTTAATAATAAATTGAATAACATAGTTGATTTTAATATCGCAATAAACGATAAATTTTCGTAAAAAGCATTCTGTCGAGGATTCCCATTCTATAACACTGCATTTCTATCTGCTGGCGTTGCTTATAAGATGATACGTTATTCGCCACATCGCTATCGTGAGAAATTCCCGGTAAATACAGAAGAGTATAACTTATGGCAATAAACTAAAATTATACCATTAATTATTGTAATTTCTTTTATAGTCACTTAAGAATTAAGTAAAACACGCAAATATAAAGTAATGCGAATCCGACTCAAGAAACCCATTTGTGTAGAAATTCTTGGAATTGTTTTCCTATAAGATTCGTTTTGATTTGGACGCAAATCTTAAAATCTATCTTAAAATTGCAAATTTAAAAAAATGTTGCTGTTTGATTTATGATCGCAAACATCGCGTTGAGAATGGAAGAATCACGGCGAAATTCGTATACCTCGCTACGAGTTAATCGTTAAATCCTATTTGCTGGGTTACCCCGCTTTCGATACGCTCGCCTTTGCCGAGCAGGTAGAAACGTGTGTTTGCGTTTTTCTTTTCACGCCCTGTCACCCTTCTGAATGTCGAATGTCAAAACAGGTTGATACGATATTTTCTTGGTAAATGCGGCTAGTTGAATAGGTCGAATTTTCCAACCCTATTTTGCAACGCTTAGGATTTTGTGAAGATTTAGAAAACGATTTTACTACATCGCAGAACTTTTCTGCCTAAGTTTGAAGTTTCGATAAAAAAAATATTAATGATTTTCTATGTATTTAACTTTATTTTATTTTAGCATGTTTATTTAGTGTAGGTAAACGTTAGGCATTCTTTAATATCTTGAGGAACATATATGTACGTTAAATCTTTTAAAATTCTAATATTGCTGACAAAGGAAAAATGGATTCAGCACAGTATTTTTAAAATATTTTAAAATTATTTTCTTAAAATTCTAATTCTAATATTATTTAAAATTCTAATATTGCTGACAATGGAAAAATAGATATATATTCACCACAGTATTCTTAATTTTTAAAAATTATTTTCTTTATTTCTTTTCTATCTTCATCGATATATATATTTGATAAAATTACGAATACTGTGGTGAATATCTATTTTTTCTTTGTCAGCAATATTAGAATTTTAAATAATATTAGAATTAGAATTTTAAGAAAACAATTTTAAAACATTAAAAATATATATATTCCTAGATATTAAAAAATATTTTTAAAAAATATTAAAGAATGCCTACATATATTATTTTAAAAAATGATTTAATTTTTTGTTTAGTTATATTTTATACAATTTAAATCCATAGAATCTGTATACATATATATATATATATAAATTCGTGTCTGAAGAAATTAAATTAATTATAATATATAGTAATTGTTATTATAAATTTCTCGTAGAGGGAAGGGGCTATAAAAAATTATATTTATTAAAAATATTTTGCATAAAGTATAAATTTTAACGAGAAATAGTGTTACTGCGAATCGTATTATTACGATCAGTTTCTTTGGATAAAAAATACGTTATTAAAAAAAAATTTTTTTTTAAGTTAAATCCACACACACAATAAATAGCCTCGAAGTCTTTAATGTCAATTGAGACAAAACTTGTCTGTTATTTGCAGGTGTAAAATGTAACACATTGCAGAAATTTATGAAAATATAAAATGTTGCATTTTAAGAGTAAGACAACAAGAAATGCTTCTTCCGAGACCAACCGTGTCATCTTTCTGTTAGAAGAAATCGCACCTCATGCCGAGTTGGTCTGTCAAGCATGACATAGTTTTGATGTCTCAGTCGCCAATCCGACGTGGAGAATCCGATTATCTCGGTAGGAAGTGACAAAATTCTGCACGGTGTTGGCAAACATGTGTCCGTCTGGCAGTATTTTCTGGACAAAATGCGTTATTCTTCGCCAGGACGAGAAATGGTCCTTTCTCTACGTAGAAAGTCAACATCAAATTGACAGAAAGAAATTCTTATAACGTAAAATTGCAATAAATGAGTTATTGAAAAGGATATGATAATAAGAAACGTAAATAGAAAAGATACGATAATTTTTTATACTCATTTATTAAAGTTTAAGAAAAAGAAATAGATAGATTGGATAAGATTTTGTGTGTATAAGACTTTTATTATAATAAAATAAAATATAATTATTATTATCATACACATGCATGTTCTCTGCAATAATGATATAAATGAATTAATAGCATAATTACTCTTTTTAATATACTTCTGCATGCGAGATGAACATGATTACAAATATTCTCACACGTGATATAATTGTAATTGTTCTGTAAAATGAATAATTATGATAATATATCACAAATAAAACTTCGTGACTTACAATCTTGTAATAAGTAATCAATCTATTCTTTTTTGGAACTAATTTAATAATCTTTATACGTCAGATTATTTAAAAATACAAAACTACTTAGTTCTTGGTACAAATTATAAGGGAAACTAATGCACTTGTAATTCTACCTACTGCGCTTATATTGTAAATAATTTTGTGAACATTTCCAGTCGGTGTAAAGCTTTTTTCTGCAACTTCGTTCGACAGTTCTTAAACGAGGAAAAAGAGATGCGCTCCCTAAGAAAAAGTGTTCCCGACGCACAATTAGACACAGTGAACAATATATGGCCTTTCTTCGCTGCCCTTCAAACTTGATTATTTCATAGATTTTTCCTTCAGTCCTTCAATTTGAATCAACCGTGAGTAATATATATTATCTCTCTTTTGTCTGATTTAAATATTTTCCAAGGCTGAAAAGGATATATTTAAGAGCTATTTTGCGATCGCCACATGAGACTCAGACCATAATTGTTATCGGTATATAAACAGAAATCGGGATGTTCCGCTCAGCCTTTGAACTCTACGGCATCGTTACAGCTTCACGCTTTAGGTGCTGACTTTGGAAGGACCTTGTCAAGACGTGACAGGAAATGACTTATTCATGCGAAGAGAAAAAGTTAATTGGAAAAGTGTATTATCCGCCAGCGTAATATCACGTTGATGGCAAGTATAATTTATCGTCGCGTATGCATGTCGTACATGCATAAATACAACGAACTACGTGATAAGGAAATTCGCGACTATGTTCATACTTGGAGAGAAGAAGGATATCTTCAAGCAGGAAAAAATCTCTTTTTATACGCAGTCGTTTCTTGTAGCAAAATTTCTCTTTAAGACATTATGCATGGCTATAAAAGATACAGTCAGGAATTCGAAACAGAGACGCGTAGAAGCGAGGAAAAAAAGTTGTATGAGGAGAATTGTCTTCAATATCCAAAAGAATTACTCAGTGAGTCGCTTGAAACCTTACTTGAGTCATCGTGAAATTGAAAAGTTCAGGTATCAACCCTGCCTGTTTACATTCTTTCAATGATAACCATTTAACTGGAACGAACTTTTATGTTTCAATGAATTGTGTCGCGAGAGAAATTTGGTGCTACCTGCCTATTCTTCTTCGGAACTAATTTGATAATCTGTATATATTAGGTCAACAAACTACTTGTTTTTCTACACATTATAACGGAAACTAGAATTCGCTTGTAATACTACCTACGGTGCTTATATTGTAAATAATAAGCTTCTTACATAATATCATCATAAACATGCATAAGTTACGAAATATTTTTTATACATGAGACAATAATGAGAAATATAAAATATGTATAGAGAAATTATTTTAACTACTTAAGAGAAAGAAAAGGAAAAAAAAGAAAAAGAAAGAGAGAGAGAGACACTATTTTGGTATTACACTGCAATAATATCTACATAAAATATATTAAAAATAGTAATAAATTATTCATGATATTCTGATTAACCAAGTGTTGCTAATCTTTGTTTTCAAAGATTTATGACATTATTCGTAATTGTTAGTTTAAAACAGATTTTCATAGAGATTCAATCAAGATGCATTGCACTTTTTTCTGCGTGGCAGAACAGCATGTTGAAAACACGCATGCCTGACTAGAGTATGTTGTACCTCCTTTATAAATTACTACCCTTCGGCGTATAAAACGATAAAGCATGATTAATGGCGGTATACTAGAACCTCATTGAATTTATGGTCGCGTCGCTCGGCTGAGACAATCAATATATGGAACCAGAGTCCCGCGGAATTGAATTTGCGCGTCTCCTCTACCATTGGCGACATATGTGCATCAAGCGCGTAGATAAGTGGCATACTTAAGGTCATAAGAATACACTAGAAAACTTTAGTAGTGAATATATAGAGCTTCAGGAACGTTAGATAGAACAACACTTGAAAATTTTATAATATTTAAAATAGGTAGTTTCTCTAATTAGCTTGGCATCGTAAGAAAGTGAACATTCTACTTTGATAAGAAAATGATACAATTGTTAACAATATAATAGAAACATAAGTAGGAAATAATGTTGTAAATTTCACCGGATAGTCGCGGATTCCTTTTAGCGTTCGGGGTCCTAAACGATCGTTTAGGATGCTTATCGGAAGGTCCGCCACTGGGAAGCCTCCATCGTTTTCAGACGGACGCCGATACAGTATCATTACGTGTTCTGTGAGCTCGGCATCTTTCGAGCGGCCGAATATGGCGCAACGTTGGATCTTTTCTGGTCCGGTGATCGTGAACAATGTCCGAGACCTGAAGGTAACGAGCATCGTTCGACCACGTAAGCTGGCGACGGGTTAAGTAGAGGAGACGACCGCTCGCGTCTCTCTCCTTCACGGCAAAAAACCATCGAAGAGAGTGCGGGCAACGGGGCGATCATCCTGTTTGGCGTGTATGTGCGAGTGAATGCGCGAGTGAGTGCGCGTGTGCGAGAGTCGGAATGTACGGCTTACATCTATTTTCCGCGACGTTCGTCGTGTATGCGACAAACGAAAGTTTATGGCACACGAGGATCGGCTTGTAGCAAATGAATTCGTAAGCTTCTCGTGCAGGGATATACGAGTATTAAATGGGACGTTAATTCTTCAACGCGTCCTTTCCTTTGTTGCAGAAATTGGCAACTATTGTCGACGCAAGACAAGACGAAGTTATCATTCGCTGAAATTTATCTCGTATGTCGAATCGTGAAAGAACGACCCATACAGCACAGAACATTGCAGCAACATTGCAATATTGCAGTAACATTGCAATATTGCCGAAATGTTGCTGCAATGTTCTGTGCTGTATGGGGATGGTATCACATAAGTTATGTCAATCGTTACGTTCTTGAGTAAAGAAACGATCTTGATGTTCGCTTATTGATACGTGATGTACAACAAGAGTAAACCGCCTGCGAACCCTTCAACTAGTCCCCTAATTTCGCCATGCATGATAGAAGCATTTGGTAATCGCGGGTATCGCCGTTCTCTCGGACGTTCACGGCCACTCGCGCAATCCAAGGATGATAGAGCACAAACTAGAGGCTGCGGGGCACGCTTTCACGGAACAGTTGGCGGGACAGTTTCCGCGGCGGGTTGAGCCGCGAGTGTGGCCCGGCAAGATGAACTCGCCTCGTTTATCACCTCCCCGCCGATAAATCAGTACGCGCGGAATGCTTTGCGGTTCCCCATCGTGTTAGAACGGTTCATAAGCAGCGGGGCTTCCCTGGGGTGCGGTTATCTTCGCATGTACCGGGTGTACATTATCTCAACCGGCCCTCTCAGCGCTGCCGTATCAAATAGCGTCGACGCACAAAACGCCGTTGAACATTATCGAGGGTGGAACGAGCGAGAGTGGGTGTGGTCTGGTGTGTTTATAAACTGGATTAAGGGGAATCAGCAACTCGACGTTCCGTTCCGCCGCGCCATTTATTCAATACTCACGCTCGCCCGCCACCCCGGCCGTCGGACGCTCGCTCGTTCGTCGATCATTCCGATTGATCGCGTATTTAGTCCGAATGTATATACCACTTGTATGTGGACCCGCTATTCAGGACTGTACCGTCTGGCGTGATGATTTGCTGTGAAGGTAGGGGGCAGGGAGAGAGAGGGGGAAGAGGCAATCGGTGCGTGCTAGAAAGATATCGTTAAAATTATTGACTCAATTTGGTTCTTATTGAGTAACCGTTGTTTTTATTGAACAATATAAATCAAATATAAATCAAATTAAGTTCTCATATTCAATGGCTTTTATAGCAAGTGTGAGACAGTTTATTAACACCGAATTAAACGCTAAAGAATTTAGAATAATTTAGAGTAAGTAGAAGGGACGAGTAACAGTTAGAATTTTCCACAAGCTTCTCTTATATATACTTTTCAATACGCGATTTACACAAGGCACACGACTAATTAAAATAGATTTTCGATATCAAACACCGATTTTCAACAGCAAATCCGTTAATTCAGCATTTATTTATCGAAGCCTCACAGCAGAAAGTACACGTGTATATTTCGAAGCAAATTTGTCACAACGATTGTTCTAAAAGTTCAACTTCACGAACCACAGGCGAAGGGATGAGGAACAGTTTTGCGCAATATTCTTTCTCGCGCGCGCATGATTACGCGTAGGATTCTGCGTTGCTCCAGAAAAATATTGTTCAGCTCCGAAAAAAGCGGTGGACGAAGTCGCGACAGAAAGAGAAGAGGGGAGCCGCAGAGGTTGCTAGAGCCTCTTGGTTGCGGCTGCACGCGAAGTTGCATGCGAAGCTCTCCTGTGGGCGGGTGTTCGCGTCTGATCCCGCCCACTGCTTCCCCTCTAACGGGCTAGTGGTGGGGCGCCCGTCGCGCCGATTGGCCACGGACCGGTTCACGAGGTCGTACCCGCATTAATTATTCTAAATAAGTCGTCGCCCCTGCGGCGGCTGATTATAGAGTTTGCAGTGCCATAAATAGAACCCGTTTACAAATCGCGCTCGGGGAATAATGATCGCCGCGCGCTAGGCCCGCGCGTCTCGTTGCTCGCTTTTGGGGAGGGGGACTCGCGAGACGAAAAACCCAATCAATCCCTGACATCCCAGAACGGCGATTGGTCTCGCCGTAGGCGTTTTCTTTCGAGAGACTTCGCGGACCCGCTCGCGGCACCGTGCGCGTTCTAACGAGGGGATTAAGGTTTGCATTTCGGTGATTTGCCTCTGCCTCAATGTGTATAACAAGCTGGCAGTCCGAATAGAAGCGTTTGCAATAATCTATGTCTGAACCGTTGATGACGCGGCCAACAGTCTTGTGAATTGTAATTTGTGATCGAATGACATATGGTATAACGATGATTGAAGATTTCCTAGTAGTCACGCTACATTTACACCAATTTTTAAGATCTATCTAATAAAAGCATACCGAAATTAACGAAATATAAAATATAAATAATTTTAACGATGAACAAAAATTTTGAAATTATAACAACTACTAAGAATAAAATATAAAATTATAAAAGAATACGTAATCTATCAATAAATATAAAAGTATATATCTTTATCAATGTGAAAATATAATTCACAAAATATCATAATTATCCTAGTACATTTTTCTTGGTGATCAAATTTTCAATATAAGATTATCAAGTTATTAAGAAATAATAGATTTCTTCCATTATTTATTAAATTAATGACTTCATCGGAATTTTCTTCAATGCAATGATGATATATTCTAAAGAGGGAAAGAGAAGCTATTCAATGGCGTGTGGTAAGCGTGTGGTAAGCGTGTGGTACATACAATCGATCCTCACCTTAGCCCGATAATCTCATATGGAAATTCTTGAAATGTAACTTGGCTCGGCTAGACACTATTGATAGATGGACACGTTGCAGTTATTTATGGTTGCTATCTCTATTATTGTCTCTATACGAGGCGATCTTGCGGCTAATGATCGCCCTGCGGCTTACGTGGCAGCTGGTGTCCCTGTAGGTGTGGCCATTAATAAAACCGTCGGCCGTAACGGCGATCTTACGCGCTCCTTCGTTGACTTCACGACGAGGGGAAACAAAGGGAATCACCTTCTGTCGGATAGAAATCGAGCCGACAGAAGCCGAGCAACGACAGTCGTCGACGAGGGTACGAACAGCGCGCGCTCGCGCGGCAAAAAGGTCTCTGCCGTCCGAAGTCGGTCGCGCGCGTCACAGGGAATCGTATATTCTCTTTCTTGGAATTTTGGGTCTTTACGCGAAAGGACGAGAGACGTAAAACGAGCGGACGCACAATTCGCCGACATTATAGTCTACACTGGCGACTGTGAGGACGCCGATTCTCGAGACGGGTATAAAAGGTACACCTCGGGGTAGCCACGTCAGTTGTTTGTAGCGGCGCGGACGATAATAACAGAGAATTGCGGTACCTTTCCTCTTATCCTGTTCATTGCTTAAAAAGAAATTTATAATTTTCTCTCAGCTTCAAACGTACCATAATGTAATGAGTCCAATATGATGAAAATGATCGTACATATAAGGGTACGGTTTGAAGGGTACACGAAAGTGTAAAGAAAATTAAGTAGTAAATGTGTAAAACAGTAATAAACATGTAAGTAATAAATATGTAAAAGATGTATGTACATATCTTTTAATTTTTCGCACTCTATTTCCGCAACAGACACTACTTTGATGTTTGTATAATAGTGAAATGCATCGTATTTCCTCTGTTGACAAACGACATTTTACACTTATTTTAAGTCAACGTCGCATGATCTATTGTTACGTAATGTTGATTGGTGAGTGGTTTATTGTAAAACTGTCGGACGATCAACAACAGAAATAATTAAATGAGAGCAGTATGTTAATGGAAAAAGATATAAATAACGTCGTTAACACCAGTGGAACCAGTAGCTGCTCAATTGGTGCATTGTTCGAAGGCCATATATGGATAATAATTGGCGTGAAAAATGACGCACCCGTAATTTATGACGTTCCACGTGAGACGAAGCCCAGGCGAGCGATGATCAACTGATCGCTGATAAAAATGTTGATTTGTCAAGTGCGAATACGTTTATAACTGCCATTTGAAAGCTTATTCGGTGCATCACGTTAATTACACGCTCGCTCCTTGCTGCATATTATTCTATCAAATAGCGTTAATGAGCATATTAACTCAGCACACTTGGCAAAACAGTTAGTTAAAGCTCATTACTTCGCAGGTGTCTTGAATTTCTTAAATGATGCATAACTTATTAAATCATCGCGCGGTTTGTGAGCTTTTCATGAAAGAATTGAAATTTTATTTTTATAAAATAAATAAAAATATATATTCATCTAATATGGCATTTCATGAAAAGGAAGCATTCTTCAGTTTTTATTTGTTTATCTTTTATATATATTGAAGTACGCACACACATGTCGCTTGTATATCGAACAAAAATATTTTCCATTGAAATTCATTTTATGTCTAATTTTGTAATAAAAGTAAGCAGTTTAAAAGTAAATTTTTATATTTTTCTATTTTTTCCTGATGACTAAATATTTCTAAATGTGTTATTTGTTCTTTTTTTTTAGATAACATGTATGAGTTTTATTAAACTTGCGAATCAATTGTTTCTTGTTTCGAATGCTTCGACCAGTCACAATTTTGTGTCATCGCGTCGACCAGGCGTGTTCTAGGCGTGAACGTCAAGTGTCTCCGCCAATTAGCGCGCGAAACACCTGACTTATCGCGTGCGACCTTTACATCGCAAGGCGGATTTCGTTACGGGCTTTAATTGCAGCCGTTTTAACGACGAGTCCTCATACATCTCGCGTGTTTCTAATGCGTAGCCTCGCTGCTTTCATGTCAGAACCGAATAACGCTTCGAACGGAGGAAGAGCGTCCCATACGCGATTAGACGTTAAAGAGCTAATGACCGTAATTCTGTTCCGTTGATTAACAGACGAGGGTATCGTCATCGTTGTTCCACGTGATGATCGCGCTGCGAGCAAAAACAAGGCTCGACGAACAAAAAGTTTCTGACGCCGGTTCAGTCTGGTTTGCGATAAATCGCGCAGCATGTATAAGAGAATAGAATTACAACGATCTTCCACCAGATAGTAGATAATGCCACTTGTTTTACATTTGTCGTACTAACAGTTTCTGACTTTTACGCAAACACTTTAAGTGGATACTTCAAGATCCCGCACGCATTTTGATAAAGTATTCTGAAGGTGCTCTTTGAATTTTTAAATATTCAAATGTGATGCGTGCTAAGATTTACGAAGCAGAACTGATTGCGGAAGGTACATTACACGGTAGTTGCATCGTAAAGTCACGTAAAGTGCCAAACAAAAGACTCGACTACCGCTGTTCCTCTCTTTCCAATTGTCTCGCTGAAGCGTCAGTAGGATTAAGCGATCTAGGAATAAGTTACGCTGAGATATATAGAGGTGGGAAAAACTGTACAACGTACACATACAGAATGAGAGAGAAAGATAAGGAACATTGGAAAAGGAACAAAGAAAGGAACAGCATCTGTCATAGTGGGTAATACATTTGTTCGTTAACCGTCGCAAAGCCGTCGGGACCAGAAAAAAGGAGAATAATAGAGGGTCACGGCGCTGATGGTGTTCGTGCAAATTTTTATATGAAGCGATTCCGACGATAAAATCCACGTCTCACTGGGATGAAAAAGGAAGAGTTGGGAGAGAAAGAAGGAGCGCTCTCTTTGGCTTGAAGAAACGAATTAGTCGGCTTCAACTTGATCGGGTCGACAACATTGCCGCGGTGGGGAGGAACAAAAGTATGGAGTAGTGGGTAGAACACAGTGGGAGGGGTGGCAGGGTAGGCGTGGTAGGGGAGGGGCGAGGACGTGGGCGAGACCTGGGAGTTGGACTCATGGTGGGGAAAGCTCAAATGGGGCGGAGAGAAGTGAGTATTCTCGTTATTGTTCGCAGTGGCGCGGATATTCGTATATTCCAAATGTGCACAATGTTAAATGGACTGTAAATCTCTGTAAACAAAATTTCGTACAGGAATATTTAACGCAGCTGTCGATCTGTTTGTGTAACAATTTCTCAAATAGAACTTGATATAAATCAAAAAATAATTTTATTGAAAATGTTTATATTTCTACACACAGATGAAATTTATGTACGTCCTTATTGACGTAGCCTCGATCCAATTTAATAATATATGACTAAACTTTGTAAATTTGTGAAATGCAATTTTTGGTAAAATTAATGATATGTTTCATGTTATGTTAAAAGCAAAGTGTGTTTTTCTCTTTGCTTCTTTCTTAACACAAATATTTTTGCGGTGTCGTGTAGCCAAATTAAACCGTATAGTACATCATGTAAGTGATGCAGATTAGCCTCCCAATAATTGACTAGAATGTCTAAATATAATTTACGTAGATATAATACATGAAATCTTTGAGTCGTATCAATAAACGAGGCTAGATTTCTGGCCTATTAATTGACTGGTTATGGCAAAAGTGTAGAATTAAAGAGAGATGAATCTTGTCGTGGAACTGGGAGTCTGGCTGGAGGAAGGTGCCTGTAACATTGATCCGCAGGAAATTCGTGAGCGTAGTCCCCTACTACCCGTACCACTGGTGGTGGGGATGACGACAAGCGGAAGGGAGTACGGTACACCTTACTAGTGGGCGGAGCCTTTGACCGAAGAGTTAATAGAGATACAATCGAGGGTGTCTAGTGCACTGCACTCCGGACTGCGGCGTAGGAGGAGTGAAGGGACAGGGGTGAGGGGGGACAGGCGGTAAGTAGGGACCCCGGGTCCTCTAGTTTAGACATCACTGAGCGACGGATGGACAGCCAGTCAGACCCGTCACAGCACTCGCTGGAGTACTCGGAAACCTCGGGAAAAGCCGATAGCAGGAGTCCTCGGCTTGGACCGGCTCCAAAGACGAGCCGATAATTAACACGAGCCGGGTACCAAACCACACTGGACGCATGAATATTTCTAAGAGCTTCTACGTGACCCCTCTTGCAGTACGTTTACGACACGTTCGTAACGATTAATGGATTCGACAATTTTGAAGAATTGATTGAACAGTGAATGACAAGATCGTGCAATCACGAAGCGATTCGCGGCGGCTTTCGAGGAATGCAGCACGTGGACAGCATGTTCGGCGCGGTATTGGTGACACGTGAAAAGTGTATACGAATAGACTTTTATGGAAATTAACGATTCAGAGATTTGCATCCACTGTGTGACAACGGTGGATTTTTAATTAATGCGACAGAGCGGCTCATTGACAACAGTGGACAGTGAAAACATGTGTTTCTTTCTCAATATGGCCGCAACGATACAGTGTTGCTATTAACTTTCCATTTTATTTTATCGGACAAAAGTATTTTGATACGTATTAAAATGAGCGTAACACTTGTGTGTGACACTTTAGAATCTATGTATAGTCTGAGTATGCTCCCTCACCTTCCCGGGGCCAGCCACCATCATCATCATCATCATCATCGTCACCATCACGTGTTGACGCCGGAGAGTCATGTAGTGCCGCATCAGGATCGTCAGCCGGATCACGAGCAGGACACCGACGCACCGTTACGCTTCAGCGTCGTCAACATTCTCAGGCCAGATTTCGGTCGCGAGGCCATTCTCACCACGAAGCAGCCCGTCTCTACCATATCCTTACAACTACCGACACGCAGCCCGCTTCCGCTACCGCGTGACCTCAGCCTGTCGTCCACGCGACTGTCGCCGCAGTCGGTCCATAAAGAGAAAGAAATCTTCCCGTCCCGTAGCGGGCACACTTCACCCGTGATCATCAGACAGAATGGACTCAGCAGAAGCGGCAGTCTCGAGAGTCTCGCGTCCAGTAGGAGCTCAGTTACCAGTAGCACGGTCAACGGTCCAGCCTCCTTATGCTCCACGTCATCCACGATCGGCGGCGATTCTCTAAACGGCGACAACACATCCAGCGGCGGTACCGGTAGCACGTCGACGAGTCAGAAAAACGGCACTAACGGCAGCCAGTTGTGGCCCGCGTGGGTGTACTGCACCAGATACTCGGATAGACCTTCCTCCGGTAAATTCGATAAACATCTTTCTTCATCTCCTTATATATTGACACATCTCATAAAAAATCAACATCGTCACAGAGTGAACGATCGATGTATCGAAATTGCACTTTATTTTAATAATATTAAAAGGATCGTATCATTTAATTTTATTTTTCGATTTTTCGTGTTACCTTATCGCGGATATCAGCTTTGCGCTTAGTTATTGAACTGGTACGTCTAACGATGCACGTTAAAAAGCAAACAAGTTGGAAATTCATCAGATTTTCCGTGCGCGTGGTACGTGACTTGCGCTTAGCTATGCGCATGCAAGAAGAACTTGCGTGGCTGCAACGTCGGAAATGTCTATCAAGATGTTTTGTTCATTTATGCGTTCTATAATGCGCTCCAGTTACAAAATCACGATCGACCGCTAATTAAAATCCCTACGAAAGCGTTTGAAAAATTATGCGGCATGAAGAGTGAGTAAAAAATCCTTTCACGAGCAAAACACGTGGCTTTCGTCCGAGCTTATCGCGAGCTTTACTGGAAGTCACGGATCGAGGAAAAAGTCACTCCGCGTTTCGCTGCGCGATTAGCGGGAGCTTAAGGTAATCGTCGCTTTTTACATATATAATCACGGTCCTTTTGCATGAATTATACTTCCTCGGTGTAGCGACTCTATTCGTTCTGACGAAAAAGGAAGGAGAGAAAGGACAAAATAGACCCGGAGCGCGCACGAATGCGGCGCATGAAGAACGCGATGCCTAATGGTACGAGTACACGAGATGAACGGGCGATCGCGACGTATAGATCGCGCGATCGTAACCGTCGCGATCGCCGCATCGATGAACTTATTTGAATGATTAATCGCTCGCGCGAACTCTGCGCGCCAACGGCGCGGCGTTCAGACTCGTGTGCGGACGCGAGTCGTGATTACCCGCGACGCCTCGTCGACAAATTGCGGCGATCTCTGCCTCGAGAGTATCTAATTACGCGTTCGCGTTAGATAACAGTTCGCCCCACAAATAAATTATGTGACGGCCAACATACGGACCTAATGCCTATCCCGCCGCTCGATATTACCGCAATAAGTTATTACGCTCCGCGCAGGAGATCGCGGAACTTCGAAAGGATCGCATACATCTAATTGCAAGTATAGCTACGCGAGGCTAACGTACGGCCCGACGCCACCTGCGCTCGTTCGCAGAACTTAATTGTGTGGAACCTACATTCTGTGAACTACCCTCTGCAATCACTGCCCCACATACGGTGCTGCCATTCTTCCGCCTTCTTTGTCCCTTCTTTTTCTTCCATCTCTCTTTTTTTCCGCCTCTACGTTCGTCTCTCTCCTTCTTCTATCAGGTGAATGCCCACCGGTTTGCCTAGACTCGGGGTGGTCCGTGAGTTTCGACCCGATAATCTCGTTACTAATTGTCGAGGATCGCCCACTTATCTTTCGCGAGCCTCTTCATCGTCGAGCGTTAACCCCTGAGTGCGGTTTCGTGTAACATTTTGTACCAGTTAGGATCGATTGTTCCAACTTCTTGGGAAGCTAACTAACAATTAAATCATATGTTTATCTTTATCTAATTTGAAGGAAAAACAAAGAGAGACATATGATTTAACTATTAGTTAACTTCCCAAGAAGTTGGAACAACTGGCCCTTAGATGATATACAGAAACAAATAAGAATACAAATTTTGTGTCGTATCAATTTATATGCCACTTCCATGCAAATTCGTTTAGTTTTCAGGAAAGATTTTATAGTAGGTATACAAAATAAATATAGTTACAAATTAGACAATTAATCCTCAGTACCCACACTGGGTTAGCGTAACCCGGGCCGATGTTCGAAGTTGCGGCATTTTTCCGATCCCTTTTTACTTATTGCGAAATATCTTTTGTGCTACGACTTTTTTAACTTTCTACCCAAATATTCTTTTTTCTCAGTCTTTAAATTATCGATTTAAAAAAAAATAAATTAAAATCGATGCATTACAACCCGAAATACAAGCAAAAGAAAACGCCGGGTTAGGAATACCCGAGTAGGTGTAGATAAGGACTTTTTTGAAGTATGGGTACTGAGGGTTAAGCGTGGCCAATCCGACATTACTGCAACTGGTTTCTGCGAGTCACGATTCACGATCCTTTCGCGAACTCTTGATGCAATCATCGCATTTATCGCGTCCGAAACCAATACATTTAATATATTTAATAATTTATTTTGTACAGATTGTAAATACATTTTATTGCATCTAACTCGGCGAGTTTTTTAAATATCAGAACTCTTTGCATCTCCCACTGTAATTCCATCGCGCCACAAAGTGGAAGTGTGTTGGAAATCTTGGAAATACGCGTAGCATTATTAATAACAAAGAGAAAGATTGAAAACCAATAGATTAGAAATTATTATATATATAATCGTTCGATGCGTGCCATTCATTATTTATGATTGAAATTGAAGCGATGGTCGCAAAAAGATTTCTTGCGGCGATGAAGATGATGTTTGGTATTTTTAAAGCGATGATAATGTTGGCGGTAACATTAATGATCGGTATGTGAAACGATCAGATATTTTTTTTTAAATTACTAAGTGTTGGAACACACATGACTTCTTTCAGAAGCAATAATGCGGATGATTATATGTATTTTACGTACTACATCGGTAATAATTACGTCTCATCGTCGAGACATATATTTTAAACTACAAACAGCTGAAACGATCGGTTAACGGTTTTCTCCGAAGGTAATAATAACATCGGCGATAACTGCAGCGCGCCCAGAAGCACGCGGATGTATTCCGACTCTACATGGTTGCGTTATCTATGTAGTTAAATAAAAATCAAATGCGTGTAATGCTAATGCTCGGGATTCCCGGCGATGAACGTTAACTTTCGATGGGACGCGGCGCAGGTCGAACGGAGTACTCGTTATCGCGCTTAAAAGCATGCCTCGCAAAATTCCGATCGTTAACGTGAGAAAGAACGCACACGTGACTCGATCCTTGACTTTTCAATAATGCAACCGTATCGCGTTAAGTCGTACGAGAATATAAACGGTAGACGCATATTAGCAGCCGCGTAAAATTGCAGTTCGCGTACGAACGCAAGCGTAATTTCAGATACGCCGCGGTTAGACGAACCATTTCCGCCTTCGCTAAATTCCAAAGCGGTTGCTCAGATTTAGTTATCCCCCCGAGTGTCCTTCCTGTTACGAGGCGAGCTAGCGCGCGCTCTCGTCGTCGCGAAGACGCTGAATCACGGCGATGTGTGCAGACAAATTGATGAGAACGCCCACTTTCCCCGCGATAATGCCGCCCGCCTCGCTGCCTCGAATCTCAGTCACAAAAGTCGGCGCGTGAAGATTAATGCGAGCTTTCTTTTGTCGTTTCAGGACCGCGCACGAGACGAGTGAAACGTTGTCCGCAGAGCGGGAAGAGCAGTCCGCCGGAAGAGAAGAGGCCCAGGACGGCCTTCAGCGCCGAACAACTGGCCAGGCTGAAGCGGGAATTCATAGAGAATCGATATTTGACGGAGAGAAGGCGGCAGCAGCTCTCGCGGGAGCTGAGCCTGAATGAGGCGCAGATCAAGATCTGGTTTCAGAACAAGCGGGCGAAGATAAAGAAGGCGAGCGGACAGAAAAATCCGTTGGCCCTACAGCTAATGGCGCAGGGTCTTTACAATCATTCCACCGTGCCGGTGGACGAGGACGGCGAGGAGATCGGAGCCGGAAGCAATCATTGAGACTCGCATAAATTCAAATGGCAGCGACGAAACGCAGAGTTAGAGACTGAATGACACGTGGCTGTTGACGCTCTTGGATGTCGTCGTTAGCGTTGAACGCTGTCGACAAAGAGAAAATCGCTGAAATGTTATTTATTCCGAAGAAATTCCGAGTATATAATAATCATTATGATTGAATGAAGACTGAGGATGAGACTTCGAGGAAAAGACTAGTGTAACAAGGAATGAAATAACTATTTTATAATAGTGCAATTTGAAAGATCTCTCATAATCAAATCGATACAAACGAAATATGTTGCTAGATAAGGTTTTTGTAAAAATTAGTGAAGAAATTTATATAGCATATGAAAAATTATTTGGCTTTAACATTAGCATGCTTAAACTAGATGAATATTTACGGAGTTTGAACAATTTTAAGTAAACGAAATTATATGTATTTTGTAAAAATATGCTAAAAGAACGGAAATAGCGAGGTCCTAGGGAAAAGTTAATAATTTACCAGTATGTAACTACTTGATATATTTTATTCTCATGGAAAGTTTCGCGACAGTTCTCATCTATTATCTATTGCCAATTCCTCGCAAAGGAAGAGGCATGACACACTATAACACTTTTAAAGTTACACAAATCGAAAAGTTGCTTTGGTCGTAAGGAGACTATTTATAGCGAGGACCTGAAATTTAGACCATATGTATTATAGTGAATATGCTAATTCTGAGACTTATAGCTATCGACTATACATACAGGTAGGATTCAATTAGCTTGCGAGACGAGTTTCCCATCAATTTCCTATCAATCAAAGCATAAATTATTTATTTGTACATAATGTGTAAATATAGCGACAGTTTGTGCTCTTGTCTATATGTAAGATATAAAGTAGAGAATAGACGGCGATTATACTGTACTACTGCGTGAAACGATCTCACATTGTATATTCCTCATTCTTACATACAAACCTAGGTACATATGTTATACAACTTAGATGGAAAGTATAATGTATATCCCAGTGTTTTCTGCAATAAGTAATTATAATATTCCATATAATCCGCTTACACTTTCGTCGCCGATTAAATTGAAGTAAAAAGAACCTTTTACTCTCGACATGCGTATTCTCTTCCATCTTTTCCTCACCTCTTGGAACTTCTTGGTACACGGAAAAGACGATAAGGTTGCCACAACCACAATAATAGTAACATTTGGTACAGCCACGTCCTGTGGTTGTCACATTCACATTGTTTTGTGTAGTGCATCTATATATGTTTGTCTCAACATTCACTATGTTTGCTGTATCAAATGCATATAGTTGCCTTCACATCAATGTAAATGTGACAACCACAGGACGTGGCTGTACCAAATGTTGTGGCAACCTTATTGTTTTTTCCGTGTACTAATAATGTAAGTACCAATAAAATAAGTACTAATCAGTACTAATAGAAAGTATCTTAAGCGCAATAACTATATTAATAGATTGACAAAGTTTTGAAGCAAATGTTGACAAGTAACAACAGTTAATGAGGATGATTGATGAGTATTTTGCATTTTGGTCTTACTACATTTATGTGAAAAAAGCAAATATAAGAAATAACAAAATTATTTCAAAAATTATGCCAAAACCAAGATATAAATTTATGTTACTTTGTGAAATTCTTCACATATTCATATTCCACATAACTATATAGTAATATAATGATACAATTATCAATTAAACCAGTAATATAATTATCAATCAATATGCAAGGAACGTTTCGAACAATAATAAATTATAAAATTGTAAGATTAGAAAAAAATGGTCACTTAATTTTTGCAAATAATGCAAAAACAAAAATAAGGACAACAATCGATTAGGATGCAGCACGGTAGTTCTAACGAAACTCATCACAGCACTTACATGAAAGTAACAGAAATAAACATAATAACGATGTAATGGTTCAATCGCCAATTAAACGTTCAGCAATTACAACGCCGAGAGGCGCTTAGAAATGCCGCTATGCTGCTGCGGTATAAGCATTCAACTAAAATCCCCGCGTTAATTAGCATCGTTACCATACCGGCGTTCTCCACGCTTTTCACGCGCGCGCGCGAACAAAGTCACGTTTTTGGAAAGGCATTCTGTTTCACCGGGAAAACTCTCTCAAAGTTCCCGTTTTCGGTGACGCCTCGCGGCGCGCTAATTGATCCCGAACTAACGAGCCGTCCGGTATCTCGAGCGCGGCCGGTGAGCGTAACGTTGAGGTACTCAAGTGGAAGTCTGGCCAATGTGACATGTGATCCCCGTTACTGCTATTAATTTCGTTCTACTTTAGCGCGTTGAAATTTATCGGCGTGCTATGCATACCCGGATTTGCAAAATCCGGGTATTAAGCGCGCCTTGTTGATGATAAATTAAATGTACACGTGTATGTGTAAAATTTCATTAGATACAATTTAGAAATAATGCTATTTAATAGCTTTTTGACGTATTCAATGAATCGATAATATAGAAAACTTTATAGGTTTTCGTTTGCCATTTATTGAAGCGAGATTTAGCTGCTATATGATGATTTGTTAATGCATTAATTATCTCTTATGTTACGTATTTTTCTCTCTTTTTAACCAGAGAAAATTTCGTTTCCTGTCAGTTTAATTTCCCTGAAGGAACAGTGAATGTCAGTTTTGAGATATTTCTAATGGAATTCAATCGACGTATGTGTAAAATTTCAGTAAATACAATTTAGAAATAATACTATTTAATAGCTTTTTGATGTATTCAATGAATCGATAATATAAAGAATTTTATAGGTTTTTATTTTTTTTTGCTATTTATTGAAGCGAGATCTAATTGTAAATGTTATATGATGATTTGTTAATGCATTAATTATTTCTTATGTTACGTATTTTTCTTTCTTTTTAATCAGAGAAAATTTCGTTTCCTGTCAGTTTAAAATTTCCCTGAAAGAACAGTAAATGTCGGTTTTGAGGTATTTCTAACAAAATTCGATCGACATGTGTGTGTAAAATTTCAGTAAATACAATTTAGAAATAATGCTATTTAATAGCTTTTTGATGTATTCAATAAATCGATAATATAAAGAATTTTATAACTTTTCGTTTTTGCTTTTTATTGAAGCGAGATCTAAATGCTATATGATGATTTGTTAATGCATTAATTATCTTTTATGTTACGTATTTTTCTTTCTTTTTAACCAGAGAAAATTTCGTTTCCTGTCAGTTTAATTTCCCTGAAAGAACAATGAATGTTGGTTTTGAGGTGTTTTTAACGGAATTCGATCGAGGATGACAGTAGGTACGTCAATATTCGAGCGTGTTTGCACGCGGACTTGTGGCGATCGGCGCGAGATAAGCGATATAGGCGCGCACCTGTTAGACGATATTGCGTGTACACGTATGCGTTCACGCGCTCACAGAGATCGGATTTACGAGCGCGTTTTTTTTCCCGGCATCGCGTATAGCAAAGCTATCGGCAGTCGCGAAAGGATTACGATCGTAAAAAATGCGAGAAGATATCGCACACGTACGTTGCTTAATCCCGTTGTATCAAGAATAAAATGCAAATATATGTGACGATTTATAAACGAAAGTATATGAGATCAATAAAAAATCGTGTGGTCGCAATTGTATTTTTCAGAGATAAAAGTACATATAACAGTCGCTATTGCATAAGGACTTATGGCAGTTTTGAGATTTAAAAAAAATTTTTTATTTTTTCCTTTTATGATGCCGAAAGACCGTATCTTCCTAGCTGCAAATATTATCTTTATTACCATCTATTTGATTCAAAAGTATAATTTAAAAAAGCTCTAGTATATTAAAGAGGTATATAGGAAATCTTCGAATGAATTGAACTCTTGAAATCTTTCTCGAATTCTTACCAGGGTTGGGTAGTAATTACTTAAAAAGTTAAAAGTGAAATAATAAAGTTAGAAAGTTAATAATTTTTTTAACTTAACTTAGTTAATTTTTTAAACGAGTTAATTTTTAACTTCAACTATGTTATTTTTAAAAGATATTAACTTTAACTTATTAACTTATTTATCTATATGAAAGAAAAAATACATTCCCATATAAAAACAATATTTCTTTGTTATTTTACATAAACTTAATTTACAAATAAAATATTAAATTTATTTGATAATGCACATTATAATTGTTTTGAATGATCTAACTCTTTAAAAAATTATGACATTCTAATTTAATATAAATAATGTTTTTCAAAAATAACTTTTAATTTAACTTATAATTTAATTTAATCTTAACGTAACTTTTAACTGAGTTAGTTTTTTGTTTATATAACTTTTAACGTAACTAAATTAATTTTTAAATAATTACAAGCGCGAAGTGTATCAAACAATTAAAATCGATAATGGCCAAATACGGTCATAGCAGATTTTAGTGCTTATTAATATTTTATGTGTGATTTTTCTAGTTCTTTTAAACTACGTGCCGTTACTTTCGGACTTGAAACGTAGCTCTTGAAACCAGAAAAGTAATATCACAATGATAATGATGCTAACAAGCATTTGTAAGATCCCCCTCCCCATCCTATCCCGACAAAAAATTAATTTTATAAGCTATTAATTTCAACTTCTATATATGATCTATCCGATCCCCTCGGGGTTACAATTTACTTACACCCATCACTCATTCCAACCACAACTTAACCTACTTAACTTGGAGGCACACAGCGATGACTGCGTGTGGACCAACGCTTAACGTCTCTTTCCGAAAGACGGAGCCCAGTTTTTCATACACGAACCTCCTTCTACTCAATGTATGAAGAGCGCAGTTTTGAGAAAAATCCCGGTGATCAAGTGGATTCGAACCCGGGAACCCGAGGTTACGAATCTGGCGCTCTACCACTAGACCACGCTGCCGCTCTATTAATTTCAACTTAATTTAGTAAAAAAAATATTAACTTACCCAACCCTGGTTCTTACGTATACATTCGTATACTTTTCGCATGATTAGAGCTGTCTTCAAATATAGTGTGCGAATTTTTCAGATTGCGACGCATTATGGACATATGTTAGAAACATAATCATTTAATCAAAGAGGAGATTTGTTTCGACACTACTGGCCAATTTTATAAATATTATAAATTTTATAAATAGTAAATTGGCCAGTAGTGTCGAAACAAATCTCTTTAGTTTATTATTCACTGGCGAAGAATATTCATCTCTTACTTGCTTATAATCATTTAATGTATTAAATCTTTTCATATGACTGGAACTGTCTTCAAGTATTGCGAGCAAATTTATCAGATTGCGACGCATTATGGACGTACGTTAAAGACATAAGCGTTAATGTCATAAGAAAAGTTTTATGAAATAGAAGTAATTGGATTGTAAGATAATTGCCTGCATAAAAGCACTTAAGCTGTTATTATAGCCATAAGAACTGACAATGAATACTGTGATGATCATGAGAACGCCGCAAACCGTGCCACGAATTTTTATTCTGCGGAACGTCCTATTATTGCGTTCTGTTATCATTAAAGAGATTAGTGGTTTTAATGCCTTAAGCAGCGATCGTTTATACGACATTCCTAATCGACATTCCTTAACGACTCATGCGTCAGTTAATTACAGTGAACGGAAAGTAGGCAACGTGTGTCTCGCGCGAGCTTGTAGGACTTGCAAATTCGTGTTGGTCGGTTTTATCAACGTGTGCTTTAAATATATGTACGTTTGTGTGTGTCATTTACGCGTATCATATATTATTAATCATCGTAAGTTTGAATACAGAAGAAACGGAAATGGATAATGACGACGGTCCCCGATCATTAGAGATTCATGCGCGCGCCATGGAATAATTCACGGAATCGTTGATTATCGCCCGCAATATAATGGTGATTCACAATTGACAGTTATATTGATATACTCTTGGACTTGGCGCGTTAACATTGCTAAGTGCATACTACGTATTCTTCAAGCGATAACTATTGTGCGTGTTATCAGAGATCCTTATTAATTTTCTAAACGAGAGACAATTTGGTGAACGTGATATTTTTGTACAATCCGCTGATAATCACCCGAGCCGTATTTCACTAGGCTAGGGAACGACGTCCGTAGTGCCAGCAGCATTATTACTTATCATTAATTTAAACGTGGCGGACGCTGGATGGGGTCGACTGGTCGCGGAACGCGCGCGCGGAAAGGGCAACGACGACCTCCACCGTCGTTGGAAACAAACGCACGGGCGGTGGCCCAAACTGGGGATAAATTACAGAGTCGTTGTCCTGGCCATTGTATTTAACTGCGGCGATGCGTAATTGCTGGAACGCCGTTGTACACGCGGGTGGGGTAGGAAGAGGGGTTAGTGGAGGAGGAGGAGATCCGATAGGAAGTGAGAAGGAGGGACGTAGGGGTGGCCGGCGGGACGGAGAACGAGCTAGAACGTAGAAGGGTCGCGGGGGTGAGGGGCTACGCTCGCCGGAGAGGACTTGGGGAAACGGGGCCGAAAGGGGATTGCCACTGTGGTCGAGAACCATAGTCATCGGAATGGCCATTAGAGGTCTGTACGTTCCCACCAGTGGCTCACTAAATTTCGCCTTCTTATGCCTCCACGGACCACCACCGCCTTGCGCGATCCACGTGAATTAATGGCTGCGGTACCTCGCGCGCGGCACCGTTTATTACAATATCAGCCGCTGCGGCAGAGCCGAATTTCGCGTGAATTCGCGCAACGCGCGACGAGCTAGTTTTCGGTACAGGCCGGAAACGTCCGTCCTTAATTGCTGAGAAATATACGGAGCCTTATGATCCCCGGTCTCCTACGACGGAGCTTAATTTGACCGTAGTGCTGATATTTCATGAATACGTCAGAATACGCGGTTTGTTTATTTATTGGAGATAAATTAACGCTACCATAGTGATCGCGTGACCCAAATTTTTAATTGGGTCACGCGACACGAGACGAAGAAGTGAAGCTGATCGAGATTAAATCAGGGATACAATTTTATGAACTGTTTTGCAATTCAAGAAAGCAGCTTATTAAAGATGTAATATTCTTTATTAATACATTACCAATTACAGACTGCTTGTATTAAAAATAATACTTTTTCAACACGTGCATGCTTAGATACTAACGATCCTAATAATTACGCTTAGATGTCGATCCTCGTGACGCATGATTGAGAACGACCGTTCCGTCTTAAAAGCCTTTTCTCGGTATCACGAAAAAAGATCACTCGCTGATCGGCGCTTTTCCCGACTGCGTTTTCGTTCCACCCTCTCCGTTTGTCGCTAACGAGTGTAACGAGGTTCCGGCCCGTCAAATTAAAGGCGGATGGCGCGGCACGAGCGGCGAACCGAAATTTATTGTCGCGTTTTCGGGAACCAAAGTCGGGTAAAGGCCACTTAGCTGCCCGTAAATGCGTCGTCCCTATGACGACGCGCGGCCAGATGGTTCGCCAATAGATCACTTCGCGCGAGGAAGAGCGAGCCGCGCGTCTTAAAGAACCGCGTCTTGAGACGTGGCAAGAAATCCGAGACTGCTCGTTCGTCGCGCGACGAAACGCGCTTTGCAGGTCGCGAGAGACATCTCGCTCTCTTCAATTCGCGAATCGATGCATCAGAAAAAAAACGTGCGTTACTTTAAATCCTTTAAGCCTACTTTACGCTATCTATAATTCGCGACAGAATTCGAGACAGAATTCTTTTTTTAATTTTATGCATCCTGTAATACAGGAAACATGTGAACAATCAGAATTATAACTGTATAATTCTCTATTTTAAGTACAAAAGTTTACCATCTCCGATTAACTTGATCCTCCGATTAATTTTGTCACCAAAATTACCAACAGCAAGAATTCAAAAAAATAAGTCGTCAAGTTCCTAATCTATATTCTTGTCACGGCAAAGAAAAAGTGTAGAGTGAAATATAAAAAGCAAGAGGTTTAATATTACAGGTAATATACAGGTAATATACAGGTAATATTACAGGTTCAGCTGTGAAGAAATTAGAAGAGATAATCAGTTTTCAGCTTTGCAGTTGGCAACTCTTACATTTAATCGGAGGCTCAAGTTAATCGGAGATGGTAAAATCGGCCCTTAGGCGCAGTTCCACAATCTCCAGTTAACTTAACCGGCCGGTTAAGTTAACTGGAGATTATGAAACTGGACCTATGTGTTGTAAATAGTCGTGTCCAATCGGATAGGCAAACGGATTTCATCTACATATACATAACATATGCATATACACAACTTACACCAAATTTTTTTTTATGTCTACGAACTTTATTTCTACGAGCGAATGTTGCTACAATTGTGGATATTATTGAAACTGATGCTGTTATACAGTAAAAAATAAAATGTTAATTGTAACATTTTTCACATGTCCCAGAAAAATCCACTCTAAATTTTAAGTTAAAATAACTCATTCATCGTGTGTTACTCATTGACAAACTAGAAATGTTAATTAATTAACACTATACTTTACATTTATGTTTGTTCTTTGAACTTTAAGTATAATGTAATAATAACATATACAAAATAATTTAACAGTTATATTAACACATGATATTAATAATTTTAATTCAAATTATATGTAATAGAAACATTTGATTTTAGTAAATTTGATTATTTTGTATGTCAAAGTTTACGATTACTTGAAGATTAACTTTGTTTATGTTAAAATGACTTTAAGACATGTTGATTTTTTGAAATAATTGTGTTAAAAGAACTCAAAATAATATTCAATTTCTAAATGACATACATAAAAAGTTAAGTTATTACGTTGACATAAACGTAACACGTGAAAATGTTATGAAAATAATAACATATCTGTTGTATGTTAATTTTACATTGAAATAATATAATCAAATCTTGGTAACACAAGAAAATTAACATATGGACGCACGATTTCTTACTGTGTATGATTAAAGAATTTTCTATAATATACTTTTATTATATTTATATATATTTCTTAATAACCTAACCATGTCAATGAAAGAAACAATTGAATATTGATATTCTATGCATAAATATAAATCAAATTATGGTTCGTGTAATACAAGAATTTTTTCTCATCTATAATTATATTTATAATTTGATACATAAACTTATAAATATGTAGAATTTTGTCTTGAATTCTGTCGCAAATTATAGATCGTGTAAAGTGGGCTTTACAATAAAATTTATATCGCTAGCGTTAAAAATGTCAAAAGTAGATTAATCCACCGTCTCCAATTTAAATTTAATTACTTTGTACCTATCTTTATATTGCGCCTCTATTAAAAAGTAGACAATCCTCAAAACGGACACGTATCATTAAAAACGTCAAGTGTATATTTTTATACGCGCCATTATTTTCTGAGCCATACGGTCGAAAGCTGTCTATTTTGAATACGTTAAATGTTGTAAACGCGACGAATACAGATTTGACGAGAACCGAGCTCGATCCCAGTCGATTCTCGTGATCGACGTAAATCGCGCGGAACGGAGCGACAACAGATGTTCGCGTCGAGCGTTACGACTCCGGCTATCAGGAAACGCCGAAAATAGAAAAATCCCGGCAAAATATAAATTCCGGCTAATAAGCGAGCCCTTTTGAGCGCGCAGCCTCGAATCGCAGCCGCGGATGCGCCGAAAGATGCGTGCCTCGGTCCGTAACCGCGTAATTGGTCGGCCCGCCAATGCGACATTAGATCCTCGTTATCCTAACGAGCTGAAATAGCGAGCGCGCGATTGCGGAGAGGAAAGATCCGACGAAAATCTGCGTGGCTCGCGGTGTAGAGAGACTCGGGGAGATCAGCGCCTGAAGGATAGCGACGCGTGGTTGCTCTATTTTCGCGAGCGGCACGGAGCGTGACACCAGTGGGCACATTTTCACAACTTTGAGATATTTGAGGGTGATTTGTTAGGGAGGTTGGATTTATCGTGGCCTGTTAGCGCGCCACGAGCCGAGCCGTGGAGAGCGAACTATTCGTCAACAAATTGTTACGAGTGCGTTGAAGAGGCAATGATGCTGATGATGATGATAGCGAAGAAAATAGAAACTGTCCCAAATGCTCTGGCTACAGTATATTCTTTATGTTAACGGAACAATCTTACATTGGCGCCTTTGCAGCTTTACATATTGCTCTTTTTGCACACACTACCGTTCATAAGTTCCCGAAAAATAAAATAAAATATTCTTGCGTAATTTTTTTTATTTTGCCAACATAATTTCATCTTTTCTAATTATTAAAATACCAAACTATAAACTATTAAAAGACCAAATTATTATAATTCTGTTACCAGAGTATTTTATTTTATTTTTAAAAATATCCGGGAACTTATGAACGGTACTGTAGCTTTATAATTCGTTAAAGAGTAATCTTTATTCATGACATTTAATTAAATAAAAATTAAGATTCTTCATAAAAAAGCTGAAATCACAGTAAAAGTGGTTCTAACAACGAAGGATTAGCTTTTTTCGATAGCAAGGAATCTCCTAACTTTAATATGAAAATGCGCAGCCTAAGGCTCAAGAAGATCACTGACAGGCCGTGCGCGAATGTACGCGAGAAAAGTCGTAATGTATCGTTCAAGATCACCAAGTTGAAACGATTCGATTCGGTATGTGGATAATCATAGGAGGTGAAGGCGGATCGAAAGGACGTAGAGCATATCGTGCGAAAAGCGAGGACTTACAACGACTGGGCGTTATCACGTCCGGTAACAATGGATAGATACGCCTTCATTATGGCATTATCGAAACTGCTACTACAGAGAGCCGAAAGAGCTTTCCAATTCAGAGCTTTCCAAATCGGCAAGCGCAAAATCAGATAAACGTACAGAAAGCGTCGCAGGTGATGCAACAGAAACGTGAACAAATTAATAATACAATATGATTATATCATTATTTTTATCTTTCCAAATGTATGCTACACTGTAAAAAAAGTATGTAAAATTACAGGAACAAGTGTAAAAATTATATGTAAATAAATGTAAAAGTCACATTATTTATAACGGAAACGTAACAAAAAATCATGTATTTTTACAACAATTATTATTGTGAAAATACGTGATTCTGTAAGTTTCCATCATAAATAGTGAAGTAATATTACATCTTTTTTTTACAGTGTAGTCACTTTATAATTTATTCTTAATTGATAGAATATTTTAATGTCATTCTTTACTCGCGCTGTCTGTTTGTAAGTAATATCTTAACATCGCGTTGCAAGCTCTTTGTCTATGACACATCAGCTTTAGTTGATCTGTTAACGATAACATAACAGGACGTTGTATAAAAGATTCATGGTAGTATTTTTCGATTTGCCAAGTGATCATGTACGAATTATCTGACCAAGTCCGACGTCGACGCGAGTCAATCTATTCAGGGTTCGCAAAAGGTACGTATTGCTCGTTACCGCGACGTTTCAATACCAAGCGCTTCTCGATATCGAGACTACCTGACGGAACAAATCGAAGGTAGCGCTAGGCAAGGCCCCGTCTCGCTTCCTCGTTCCTTTTCCGGTTCGCGAAGCACGCGGTGTTCGCTCGCGGTGTTTCCCGGCGGCCTCCCACGTGCGCGCGTTTTCCCGTGCGCGAGCGCGCCGCGGTGTATAAGGGCATAAAGGTTTGCTCTCGGTTCGCCCGTCGTCGTCGTGAGGGCCCCGAACACGGTAGAACGTGTGCACGTCTCTCGGCTATATGGGACCGAAGGAGTCGGTAAGAGTAGAGAGACCACCCAACGCGATCGCGCGAGACTTCTGGTGAGAGGGTGGAGAGAGAGGACCAGAGCGAAGGGAGCGAGAAAGGGAGGGAAGCAGGAGCGAATACAACGAAGGGAGAGGGAGAGAGAAAGAAGAGAGATTGCCGGGGGGGACGAAACGGGAGAGACAGAGCGCCGTGGAAGGAGGAGGAACGGGCATCTGGGCAAGGAATGCTTGTCGGGTCATTAATGCGCCTTGCTATGCACGCTCCTTATGGATCTGACCAAATCAGTGACCGATTGCCCTCACCCCCTGTGTCCCTCTCTCTCCCCTCTCCCTTTCCCTTTCCCCCCCTACGGAATGGCAAAGTGGACCGCGGCTGGATCGCTGGGTCTGTCGGTGTATCCGTGATGTCGAGACGCTCCCGGGCTACAAAGTTCATCCGATGTTTGATGCCGGTGGTGATGTTCGTTCCGGCGCGTCCGCAGATCAGCTAACTTTCGTTGGATCGAGAGCGAGAGCCGTAAAAGCGGACGAACATGTGGAAATAAATGCAGAGAACAAGGCGTAATTGTAACACGAGCGGGAGAGTGCATAGAACCGTAAGATGTCTTCGCGTGACTAAATCAATCGTTTTTTTTTTGGTAGAGTAAAGGTTTTGTTGGGATTTCCGGTTACGTTCAAAAGGAATGGAGAAGACGATTATCACAAAGTAGGAGAGACAGTCTCGGCTCATACTCGCTACTCTAACGAAATGAAAGGCGACGATTGCTTTGTCATTATGGCTAAGATGATCAATACCGATTACTTACACACTCACGTATACAAGATCCGAGAGGAATCGGTATGATATGTTTTCCAATGATGCTTATGTCCATTTCAATCAATGTAGATTAACTTTAATCTTCGTTTAACTTACTTTTTATCTTTTTCTAGTTCAAGAATTTTCTAGTTCGAAAAAAAGATAAAAAGTAGGTTAAACCGAGGGATTAAAGTTAATCTACACTGGTAGAAATGGACATTAGTCGCCTAAGCGTGTAACCGTCACAATTATCGTTGAGACGTATGAAAGTTTAAACGGAGATTGGAATTATAGATGTGCGCGTATCGCTTACGTCAGTTTAACGATCATATAAAGTCAATCGACGCGCCGGGTTGATACGAGGAGGGGTGGTAGAGCGCAAAAATAGTAACGCGTTTAGCGACGGGTCTTAATAAAGCTTTATGTCGTATCCATTTCCATGCGTAATTGCAGCGCCAATGGCGGGAGGTACTGTCGGTAGCGACGCGGGATACCTGCCATACGCGCCGGTAATTAAATTCTTTGAGAGAACGATCGCGGAATGTACAGGCCGGGGCACGCAATTAAAAGGGAAACGTTTCGTTTCGTGGCCCCAAAGGACGCCGGTAATTAAAAGAATACGGCCTCGGTAATCGAGCCCGAATCCTTCGCCGCTTTTTTTTTCCCGTGCCTTCTCCGACTCTTCTCTCTCTCTCTCTTTTTGTATCTCTCCCTTTTCCCTCTCTCCTCCCCTTTTTCTCACCCTGGCTCCTTTCCTTCCTGCTGCCACCGTCTTCCCCGTCCTGCTTCTTGAACTGCGAGGAGTCGCGTCCTCGAGAGGATCGCGTAGGCGGGGGACTGTCGGCCGGCATGCTAATATTCTTTTTCACCCCATCCTTAACCGGCCACCCGTCTTCCACCCTCGCTTTAAAAGGCGTGACGTTTTTATGAGCAGCCGCCGGTACCACCCCCTCCGATTGAAATAGTTCCGGGCAATTATCACGCGGGAACGACCCCATCCACGTTCGCGTTACACCCTTATCAAACGTCGCCCAGCGGCCCCCTCCCCCTCCGTCTGACCAATGGCGCGAGAGAAAAAGTCATTGCCCGCGTGTAAGATCACATTTTCTTGCGCGAGCGCGGAAAAAAGGATCGCATTCCCGCGCGATCGGCTGGGCGCCGATAATATTTTTCACGCCGACGAGTCGATCCGCGCGTCGTACATTTTTCAGGTTTTCGGTTTTATTGATCGTACCCTCCGAGTGAGTTTATGGGTAAGAGTGGCTTTCTAGATAACGATATTCATCCGTGAGATGAAATTCAGCTTGGGAAGAGGACAACGGGCGGCAGTCGAGATAATCCGAAACGGCGCGCCTCCGGGAGATTTGCCTAAGTTTTAGATTCAGGCACGCTCCGTTATAACTTTGGATGTATCTTTATTGCAATACTTTAATAGGACTCTTGACACGCGAGGCGTATAATAACCGACGACGAGTCATTTAAGCATCGGCGCACGGTCGCGCGCGATCCCGTCGTTGTTCGCATTACAATTTCAAATCGGCCTTCCCGGCGCGCAAGCAAACAAGTATCGGAGAAAAATCAGCCGTGAGATTCGAAACGCGAGACACGTTTATGTCGGAGGGGTGCCATAAACGGCGCGACGATGGGACGAGGAACGAGGGCCCGAGGAACGGAGACGGGAAGTTCTTTCGAGTTTTATTGCCCCGGCGTGGCTGATTCGGCACGCTTTCAGGCGCCGCTCAAAAATCCGACTTGATTAAATTTTTGATCAAATTACTTCGAGTTAAATAAACATCCAGCCGTGCGTCGCGGGTCAGCTCTCGTCTCTCCCTTCGAAAACGGAAAGGGGCGGACTGCCAACCCCCTTGCGCGCGAATTCCGCGCGTTCATTCGTTCGTTCGTCGAGACAATGTGAAATGTCAGACAAATCTCTCCTTCGATATCGCGCAATTGTGCGATTGTGGTTAATTTACATGGCAATCGAACGACTGCTCACTGTGCACGAAAAAAAAACGATAAGGTTGCCACAACCACAATTGGTACAGCAAAC
>NJRP01000106.1:455595-493623 GCA_003063835.1 Aphaenogaster floridana | reverse complement strand
ACACAAAACAATGTGAATGTGACAACCACAGAACGTGGCTGTACCAAATGTTACTATTATTGTGGTTGTGGCAACCTTATTGTTTTTTCCGTGTACATATACTATATAATACTATTGTTTCGTACGTGTCCAAGAAAGACGAGATATGCCTAACAGCCATCGGAAGGCGGACAGAATCTGAAGCGAGGCGCCGTCTCGCACGAGTTGGATTTCGGGGGCGGCACGATCGCGCCCTTGAATCCTTTAATTAATCGCGGGGCTAATGGCCTGCGAGAATAAAGTTCCCGCCTGGGTTCGCGGTATCACGAGAAACGAAGAAGAAGAAAAGCGAGCAAGAAAAAACGGCGACGAGAGGCTGCGTTTCTTCGCCGACGCTCTTATTCGCGCTCGGCGTCGAGAGTGGGGCGTAACACCGGGTAATATAACCGGCTGTTGTCGTTCTCCACCCCAAGAAGGATATTCGCGTCGTCTAACCCCTTCGGGGACGGCCGGCAATGAGGCTAATAGACACGTACAAGTCGTAAAAAGCGCTCTCTCGGGTCCGTAAAGTTAAATGCGAGGAAGCCCATGGACGGAAAGCGTGAAGCTTCATCTAAAGATATACGTACCTAAGTTTACTGAAGAGAAAAGGGGGGGAGTGATGTTTCTTTACAAACATGATGTGGTAAGTGTTCCTCTATCTTCTCTCTTTTAACACTATAAACTTAAATTGATAGACTCACTATGTTACAAAATTACGCGGGGACAGTGCTTCTTTAGTAACTTTCTCCTTTAGAGTAACCATCTCGCTCGGTAATTTCGTAAATGACGTATGAACCTTGTAAATGATTTACAGTCAACGCAACGAAAAATTACTTTCGCGAAGACATTTTCTTGAAATGAAGTTCAGAGAATACGCTACGTCATCCTCATAAAGGTGAAAGTCTGCTGGAGAATAAGAATTTACTGGTGCGGTGGAGAGAGAAGTCTTTCGCAAGAACATGGAGATAAGCTACCCTCGAGCGCCTTGTCTCGATGAGGGTCGACGCTCGTAGGCAGTTAATTAAAAAGCAACGAAGTCGAATTATTTTCTTCGAGAGGAAAGGAAGTGAGAAAAGTTTCACACGGGGGTTGGTAGAACTTCGTGCGTAATCAACGGCATGATACGAAAATCTTCATTGTGACTAATCACATCGCTCGGAGTGAAACGACTTTTCGCAGAATCCAATTCCATTAATTACCAAGCGAAGCAATATTAGAAGTTTATATTACGGTTTTGGTAAAAAGATCACACGTTGTCTGTAAAAGTAATCGGCTAAGAGTTTTCTGATTAGATGATTGACGCGAAAATTCAGCTTCGAAAATAAATAAATTAATTTTCTACGCAAATTTCTTTTATTTTTACATTATAATAATTACTTTATTTTACATCTTAATGCTCAGCATTACAGCTTGATGCAGTAAATTGATAATTTAGTCATTAAGAAAATTAAACTTTCTTATATGTAACTCTTATCCTACGTGTAACGCCTATTTATGCACCGCACATTTCTCCAAGTTTTGTTATTTCATTGACATATGGCGACTCGCACTTCGTCCCATTCGGAGCCAATAAAATATCCAGCCGGGGGAATCACATTCCAAAGGAGCGGGTGTCCGGTATCTCGTGTTTTCACGACGTTTCTCATTGTGATGCACCCCCGTCGGCCGAAACACAAGTCATGCACTTCATCGCCCGTTTCAATTCATCGGTGCGGTTATTTAATCAAACATCTCTCCCGGCGTTGGTGCTAAACGTCGGAGGGTGCGACCCTTTTCGAGCGACGCGGCGTGGCGCGGCGCGGCTGCGAGAGGGAGCGGGGAAGAAAACCATTTCGTCCGCAGAATCCGACCTCCGTGCTATCGGCACTTCGCACCCCCGCGCGTCGTCACGAGTAGGGTGGCCCCGGTAAAACGGCCCGATAACGTCGGATCACGATACAACACTTACTTTTCCGGCCATTTGTCGGGATTTGCTCCGGGGGTTCCCCCGGTAGCTTCGCGCGTATTCATCTCAACGCCGCGAGACAATATGCCGCCGATCGACTCGCAGGAGGGTTCCTTCTTGTTTCTCCTGTTTGTACTCATCGTTTGTAATCGTCGCGATGCGCCGCAAAGTGAAATCCCTCGTTCGACTGACGATCTCTTCGCACGAAATGACAAAGCAGCTTACGCATCCATTACCGCGGTTACCGGGATTACGGTAATCGAAAAGTCAACCAGGATGAACTCTTTACATGAAACATAAAACTATATTTAACATTTCATTTAAATCTATAGATACAATTGTTATTCATTTTTATTTAAAGTATTTTCTTCCAGTCTCTATTTTTAACAACCATTAGAAACCTAACCCATACAGCATAGAACGTTGAAAGAATGTTGCTGAGACGTTGCAATGTTGAATGTTGAAGAATGGATGTTTTTTCAACATTAAATCTATAAATTTTCTATATTGATTCTTAATGTTGCTGCAACGTTGAAACAACGCTGCTCACGCACGAGTAGTACGCAGCATCGCCGCCAGATGGACGCGACAGAGTTCTACTTCTCGTAAGTAAAAAACCACCGGATAGAATATAAAAGACACAGCATTATGAGATTTTTTACTCATGTTCTAATGATATGACTCTTTGAAGGAGAGTTCCCAAAATTGGGCCCTAAGAGTAAATATTATTTTGGAAGACTGAAGAACCAATTTCAAATAATAACAATTAATATTATTTTTTAAATTTAGATTTTTTTCCAACAAATCTACATTGCATATACATTGAATCAATATTGTACAATGATCTTGTATGTTGAATAAATGTTGAATCAATGTTCCTGAATGTTGATTGCAACGTCTGCAAGACATTACATCAACGGACATTGGACGTTTCTGCAATGTCTTTTCCATGTTGAATCTACATTTCGCAACGTTGATGCAACATTCGCAATGTTGCAATTCAACGTTTCTGAAATGTTGATTGAACGTTCGTGTGCTGTATGGGTAAGACGTTTGCGAGGAAATAAAAATTTAATAATCTCAAAATTCGTATCCTCAGAACTCACAATTCTTTTTTTTTAATTTATTATTTTAACTTTAAAGAAAAGGCTGCGGTAAAATTTCTCGTTTTACTGATTCGCAAAATACTCTCGTTCTATTTTTAAATCTCGGGACGCATTCGCGCACGGTCTTCCCGGTACATTTTCATGGCACTCGAGTCGCGAGACGTCAGCTCGTCTATAACGACATTTCGGCAGGTTTTCTCTCGCATCGTCCGTATACGTTGACAAATGCGAGAAACGGACCGCTTGAGATGCGGGCGTAGGAATGCGTCGTGTCTCGAGGTGAGAGTTTAATGTGTACCTGTCAACGAGCCTTTGAAGGTGGATCGCGCGGGGCTTCGCGCCATCTTTTAACGATCGCGGACCACCTCGGCACTCGCGTCAGAATCCACCAGGAAGTCGGCCTCACTTGTCGAATCGTTCGTTACCAGTCATTAGCTATGCTCATAAATGTATATAGGCATCAATAAGAAGACGCCGTCAGCAGCGCGATCATTTCTCATAGCGGATCGGGGCATAAATATCGGACCGCGGTGATCAGCGATCGCATTAATCGTGCGCTCTCGTTCTCGCGGCCCGGAATTATAACGATTACCGGCTTAATAAGATCAATGCGCGGATAATGATTCTGTTAGCTGTGAAACGTTCAATACCCGAGTATACTAGACGTAAAAGGCTCGTAGAGCGGATGCCGTTTGCGGGTAAATGTATCATGTAATCAGCATCATAAAACGATTTAGACATATATAAAAAATTTTCTGCCAATCCTATCACTTGGAACGGCAGACGCAGCATCTTCACCGTTTTATTATAAAATAGGTTGGGACACAATAGAATTTCCAACAATTAACATAAATTACGACATCACACGTTTGTTCAGATTAAATTTATCTTAACGTGGTAATCACGTTAGCCATGTTTAGCCACAATGAGCGAGGATTAATGGCTTTGGGATAAAATAGATACGAGCGCGCCGGCATGATCACAAGATGGATCGGCGGGGCCCGCTTCGAGAGCTTCTAAGGCAGACTCGCGCGCGGGGGATATTCAGGGTCGAAGTCGCGTGTAATATAATCGACGGGTTCTCTCAAAGGGTTTATGTCGCGGCGAAACCATTAAAGCGCGCCGCGCTTCGATGTCCGCTCGGGTTTGAATACGTCGAAAGCCATCGGTGAGTCCACGACGCGGGTCAGAGAGGGAGACTCAATATTCCTCGAGGTCGTGCAAAACCAGCGCGATTTCCGTCGATAATTTATGGCGATTATTATTTTCGCGCGCGGGCGCGCGCGCGAAGGTTCGCGCGGGGGTGAGGAGGAACCGCGGGTGAATCAGATTTATCGCCGGTTTCTGAGTTATAAGGCGGTATATAGGAACCGAGTCTAAGGCTCGTAAGTCATGCCGACGTACCGTACACGTCGTACACGTGTGCGGCGCGTACTCGTCTTTACCGCGGGGAAACGACGACAGGGGATCCACGGCGGAGGCAAGGAGCCCTTTGTTCCTGATTGCTGACTGTCGTGCTTATAATTAGTAACGGATCGCGCGTTTGTGGGCATGGACCTTCGTGTGCACCAACACGGCGTACGCGAACAGGAACATGTACATCCCTATGACATCTCTGATAAAATAAAGCTTCATTCTCTTTCAAGCGATTGTATAGAATAAATCACATTGTTTAAAAATATTTGGCAATATTCTAATTTTATATAGAAAAGAGTAGGATGCATTTCCTTTAATATCTTTCTCTGTAATTACATATTTTCTGGCGGTCTCTAAGACAGTGCTGTCCAGGATTTGTAGTTTTAGGAGATGCATCCGAATATAACTTTGCTTCGCGATTATAATGTAATATTTACTACATAATTGTGATTCATAGAAAAATTTTTTAAGTCTATTAGCCATAAATTTAATACACATGCTTTTTTAGAAACGGATAAGAGATGTAGAGCTTTATCTCGACATAGGAATTTAGCGATTCATCATTTTCTCGAGAGACAGATATTTCTGTCTGTGGGAAATCGAAGTCGAGAAGTATGTAGCCGCAGGTAAGAGCGAAGTCTTGCTGGAATCTTCAGATCAAGAAGGGGTAATTCTAGTATTACTAATCGATTGCATGTGACATTCAGCATGCATCATACAATATTTTACATGTATATGTGTTACGTGTAACGTAAATCATTTGTCGCTGATTATCAGGAATGATCTTTGAATTCTTGTAATCCTCTGAGCTAGTAAATTAGTCCTTGTTTTCACGTTCGTTTGTTTTGCTAAATGGGATATTTTTATCATCTTTTTATATAACGAAATTATATATACAATTTTTTAAAAGTCTATAAAAAATATGTTATAAATCAATTGTGTTGTAAATCATTTTGTTATTGATAAAATAATAATCAACAATTCAATTAATAACTGTTTATACTACATGTATGGGGGGGGGGGGGCAGACGCGATTTCGTTATATTTTTCGAAGTCCTGCATTGGGCTTCACGATTAAGAGTAAGGCATTGGGAAGTCTCGGAAGACGAAGATCGAAGGAAACCCGAGACACGCTGCGAACTACGCGCTCGTGTCGTGAGAAATTGTAGATAATTACTCAGCGAAAGAAAGGTATAGCGTTACGCAACAAAGCGTTCGTTTCTGCTCAAAAATACGCACGTACTTCCACACGGACAAATTACCGCGGAAGCTGTCGGCTTGCCTCGGGTGAGGCAGACGAAGACCAAACGAAGACAAGAATTTTCCCTTCAGAGAAAAATAGGATTGCGAGGAAGTTACAGCGGTAGGACCTAAGAAAGAGAGAGGAAGAGAACGAGAGGGAGAGGAGTTGGGTGGCGCGCATCGCGGTTGAGAAGGTTGAGAAATCGCAGAGCGAGCGAAGGGGGGAGAGGTCTAGCTTTACGAGTCGGCGAAGTGTAAGTTATTGTTTATGGGTGCGACCGGGATGATCTATCGCGATGGTTGCCGGGCCACGATAGCGCAAAACGTAACCGCCGCGACCCGCCGCGCTCAACCCCATTACAGAGTCACCGATGCCGGGACACGATCTCAAATACACACTCCCGAGGGCTGCTTCTTATCAGGGGAAGAACAGTCGTACACACCGGGAACCTTGTCATTAATCAGCAGGAATATCGCACTTTCTACCGTCGACGAGGACTTGATGTAAGACGCGGGTGTACGCGCCGGGCTTTACGCATTTTACAGAAGGCATTCTGTAAAATCAAATCCAACGCGGAATCATATCGGCAAATTGCTGATGTTCAAATATGCGACACTACGTTTACGAAGTAAATATCAGCTGAGATCTCGATACCGATCTTTTCCGCGTTATTTCGTTCGTTTGGGCTAAAAATAAAGGATGTAAAATAGACACGTGTGGAAAGAACATTTCCTCATATACTATTCCACAACTATTTCATAAAGAGAGGCTCAAAAGAAATCATTGTTCAATGTATCATTTCTTTTTCTTCTAATTTGAGAAATTTAAGATCGCGCCCTTCAGCACTCTCTCCTTTTTTCGCACGAAATCCTTCTGTTATTTCGCGTGGAATGTAAACGGTGCATCGCCGATCGAACATACCGCGATACTGAAGAACGATCTCGTCGTGCTCGTTCGTTTTCAAGTAATGAAAAGTCGTTAACCGTGACAGCATGAAAATGGCTTCGGCGAAGAACAATTGAGGCCACCGCGGAGCACGGGCTTCTTTCGACTCGCGGGGGCCCGAAAAAGACGGGGGACGACGTAATGCTACCGGTCGTGCGTGTACGCACGATGCACACACAGGCCCGGTGATCGAGGCGCGGGGCACCGCTCCTAGCCCCCCGTCCTGGTTTTCGCGGATGCTTCTTGCGTCGCAGAACTCGCCGTACGTTCCCTGGATGACAGCCGAACGCTTTTACTACCCGTAATCGGCAGTACTTAAGGCTCGTTCACTTGCGCGATAACGCGCGGCGCCTTGAAAGAAATGCCAACCCCCTCTCCCCCCTAATTCGTGTGTCCACGCGGGAAGGACCGCTCTGATCGCGACGCGCATTCCTCACATCGACCATTAAATTCTGCGTGATGCCTCGCGGTAACGATCGTTAACGAGAAAATCGATACATTTTACAAGTACTAATTTATTTGAATAGTCGTTAAATAATCGAACAATTTTATTCTAAAGTTGTATCCCATACAGCACAGAAATTGCAGCAACATTGCAGTAACACATTGCAGTAACATAACAATATTGCCGAAATGTTGCTGCAATGTTCTGTGCTGTATGGGATATGTATGTATATCGATCTCGGTCGGATATTTGGTGAGCAATTAATCTTGTTGCAGACAGCAAACATTTTTTAGACGATAATTTTGAAGGAAGTTAGATGTAGCACGATATTTTCTAGTCTTTTAAGGGATGAGACAGAGGAGAGTTTTGTATATCATATTTATTTGTTTCAAATTATTATCTCTCCGCGAAGCTTGAAGAGAAACGCGTCTCCTGTGTCTACCCGCGCAAACAATCCGAAGGATACTCCTCGCAGATAAAGGACTCACGCTCTCGACAAATATCGTCGCAGGCGGCGGCTTTTCGTGGGGGAGGGATGGGGGCGGGGGGTGCGGGATGCCACGCGTTCTCACGAAGATCTAACGGGTGGCGCGACGGATCGCGCATTCCTGGCGTCCGGTGCGTCCTGCACGACGGGCGGGCAAACGGAGACGGGGGGGGTGGGCTTGTGAGGGTGAGCGGGAGAGAGCGGAAGAGAGAGAGAGAGAGGGGGGGGAGGGGGGTACGTAACGGAATGAGATTTCGCGTGTAGCAATATTTAATAAGGTCCTTAGCGAGGAAGCCACCGAGGGGTATAATAGCGAGAGATGGGTGTTGTGAACGCGTCAGCGGAATGGGACCACCCAACTGGGCCCCGTGCCAGAGGCCCCGCATACACGCGTGCGCGTACGTACACACACGCGGTCGACGGTAACCCGTGGAACCCATGGGGTCTCATGGATCACTTCGCATCCTCTCTCTCTCTCACTCTCTCTTTCTCCTTTTCTCTCCCCTTTCGTCCAGCCCCCGCCCAGGGGAATGTCACTGAAGTCACCTAAGTCGGTAGCCGAATTGTTTCCATGCAAACGAACGGGCAGCGATTAAGAAAGTGTCTGACTACGGGCCCCGGAATGCCGGGCGGCTTGAGCGGAAAGGGACTTATCGAGGTGTCCATCTTCGTTCTCTTTTTGTACCTTCGTTCGTTTTGTAGAGCAAAACTTACACGGCGCTCGCACCGGGAATCGCGTCAGCGTGAAGCTTTCGTGTGGCGCAACGTGGGAAATTTGAATATCGCCGGCGAATGCGGGGTGAATTCGAGCGTGAGATTAAATTTATTTGCGCAGCGAGAAGCATTATGTTCTCGTCGCATTTATCCTTTTTAGCATAATTTGTTCATTAACAATCGTAATTATAGTAGTCACCATGATCATAACTGTAGATCATTAAAAATTTCATTATTCGCAGTCATGTAAGAATTCTTGTTTCAGCAAACATGCTTAGGTTTTATTATTTACTGCCATATAAATATATTGTACATTAAGAATCGATAGGTATGTGTACTATTTTGATTGCCATGCCAAGTTAGAGTGCGTGATCGTTAACTCATGTATCGTGCAATTTGTATGGATAGAATTTTACGGGAGAGCTGGAGAGAGCTCCCTCTCGCCGTTTACATGCCGCTTCGGGAACGTTTATAGCGATCGTTAACGCGGATGATTATAAATACGTCGCAAAATGCAAGTGGACATCTTTATTTGACTTGCAAATGCGTTTATTCAATCTTAATCTCCGCGGCGCGGCGATTAGATGTGAGAAGTGTGATCACTGCGTAGGGGCTAATTTATTGGATGAATAAGTAACGAGTCGTCGATGAATATTTATGCGTTACCGTATCGAACAATTCTACGTCTCAGAAGCTTTATTACGAATGACTATATATTGCGTCAATTACGACATGAATTATATTGCAAAAGAAAATAATCACCTTAAACGTCGGCGAAAGAATTTAGCGTATGCAAGCTTTTAGATTTCGTTGGGAATTACACTTTAAATGTCGATTGTTCTCTGCTTTATTTTTTACAGAAACGCAATTTACACGTTTCGGTCATTCTATTCTAACGATTTTGACGTAACTTGCGGTACACCGCATGTAGAGCGTCGTAAAAGTTTCACTTATAATCTACCGGGTTATTTTAAGCATCTCATGTTGCAGCTTTTAAAAGAACGCGTGAGTATTCGATTCTCTCTCTCTCTCTCTCTCTCTCTCTCTCTTTCTTTCTCTATACCAGGTTATCCCGTAAAATCACGGCCAATGTCGATCGAATTCGAAAATCTAAATCCGCCGTACAGTTATGCGATTACGCTTTCAGCTGCTTGCGATTAACCCATACAGCACAGAACGTTGAAAGAATGTTGCTGAGACGTTGCAATGTTGAATGTTAAAGGATGAATGTTTCTTCAACATTGAATCTATGTTGAATTTTCTACATTGATTCTTAATGTTGCTGCAACGTTGAAACAACATTGAACAAATTATTATCTTTTTTGGCACCACTAGATGGACATGGCAGAGTTCGATTTCTCGTAAGTAAAAAATCACAGGATAGAGTATAAAAGACACAGCATTATGAGATTTTTCACTCATGTTCTAATGATATGACTTTTTGAAGGAGTCCCCAAAATTGGGCACCAAGAGTAAATATTATTTTGCAAGACAATTTTACACATTCATTTTATTCAATTTTTTAATGAAATTTACATTGCATATACATTGAATAAATGTTGAATTAATATTGTACAATGATCTTGTATGTTGAATAAATGTTGAATCAATGTTTCTGAATGTTGAATGCAACGTCTGCAAGACATTACATCAACTGACATTGGACGTTTCTACAATGTCTTTTCCATGTTGAATCTACATTTCGCAACGTTGATGCAACATTCACAATGTTGCAATTCAACGTTTCTGAAATGTTGATTCAATGTTCGTGTGCTGTATGGGTAAGGATCGATAGCGCGACGGAGTAAGACATTACCGTGTCGAAGACGAATTCTGTCCGCGGGGTTTCAGGCCGATAACTTTAACGACGCCGAAGTCCTCGAGCGGAACGTATCGGTCTCTTAGGAACGTCTCTCGGCAGCGCATGCCGCATGCTGGTAATTAAACAGAAAATGGACGTTAATAAATTCTCATGAACGCCGACCGGTCAGATCCGCCGTCGTAAAATGCACCGTGGGAAGAGGGATGCACTTTCTTTCTCGGTGATACTCTTTAAACCGTTCGTGTGCGCGATTAAATTTTTATCGCGCGCATAATTATCCAGCTTGCGCAGTGATCTTTTCTTCAAATTGTATATATATATATATAACTCGCGTCCGCAGCAGATATCTGCGTCTCCACGGCAGCAATTTGATTCCAGAAGACGTCGAACTAGCTTCGAGCCTGATTGAATACGTGCAGAAAGAGTTATGAGAGTATTTGCAAAATTAAATATATACATAATTGGTCAGAGATGGAACTTAATTGCTATTGTCTTGCGGTTAGCAGTTTTGATAAATAATCAAAAATCTTGCCGCTGATTCAAGCAAATTATTACAAATAGTACTATATTGAATATATTCATGATCAGTACAGTATTCTTGAGTACAGAGGACCTTGCACCGTGGCAAAGTTTCTGAGAAAATTAATAGTGCGGTATTTAATAACGTTCCAAGTTTTTTTACTGTGACGCAAAAATATCTCTTCTCTCTGACAAAACTTGTTTTTATTATTAAAAATTTCGGTTTTATAATTGTATAATAATTGCAATGTCAATGAGATTATTAGGTAATAATTGCAGAATTATCCAGATCTATTAGGTTAGCTTATTCGAGTAAAAATCGCGGGTTGAGAACCACTGCGCTAGATGAGACGACGCTATCGTCAAATTTATGCAAGAATGCTGTGCGAGAAACGTAATGACGAAGGCGTTTTTAGGCCGCACGGTCCGAAAACTATCTGGATCACGGAATTTCACTTTTTCTCTACGTTCTTGTGCCGACGTAGCGAAAGTGTTTGCGCGTTCGCGCGATACGTTCATTATGCGTCTGATAGGCGCAATTGAAAATGTAAATGACGCTCGAATTAACAATTAGACACGGATTGGGCGATCGACCGCGCCGCGTAAAACGATCGGCAACTGCCGGCGTGATAAATTCCGTCGCTGTAAATCAGCGGTTATGGTATCGTTGCGTGTACTACGTACGCCCGTAATAATTAAGCGATGAAGAGAAGATTGGCTACCTGATTACTGCGCGCTGTTTGCTGAACATCGTGCGATCGATCGTCGGCAAACGACAGTTAAACGCTGTCCCTTGAATATCGAACGTAAATTTAAATCGTTAATCATGTTGTACATAACGGCGATAAACCTACAGCTCGGAAATGTGTGCCATCGTTTTTGCCAAGCGACACGTAAGATTCGTGAAAATGCGAAACGTTGCGTTTTCAGTTGCAAAAAGTGCAGTTTGCAGAAGTATTTATGTACAGATCCCATACAGCACAGAACATTGCAGCAACATTTCGGCAATATTGCAATGTTACTGCAATATTTCCGCAATATTGCAATATTACTGCAATGTTTTGTGCTGTATGGGATGTAAAAGTTCTGCGGAAATTCGATGAAAAACTCGAATTTCTACTGTCTTTATATTTGATTTACGATGCTCGCAATTATCTGCGTGATTTATGGTTATTTAAGCACAACTATCATAAATGTGTAATTATCTATGACGGAATTAACGCGGTCTTTAAATTATCTTCAATAACAGACACTTTTTTGAAGAAAGGAGTTCAAGCGTCTGATATTACACACCGAGTGACTTATAAGTATCAACGGCCGATCCCGAGGGGGTTGAGAGTGACACGGTAATCGGGTCGGGAGGGGAGAAAAAAGGAAGCAGCGAAGGGGATCGTAAGATCGTCGCGGTGGCGACGATCTGTCGGGCGAAAACGCTCGCCAGGTCCTCGAGTTACGAAGTTAGATTCATCGAGCTCTGGCCTGCTCCTCGCGAGGTAATGGCCGATTTTTTGCTCGATCCGGAGACACAGGCCGAACCGGGGGCTTTTATTGGGGCTTAAGCTGCCGGGAAAAGAAGGTGGCTCCATGATAGATGCGAGCGAACAACGGCTACATGGGTGGCCTGCACCGTCACACGCGGCGTACTAGCCACCCCGAAGACATTCGCCGCGGCTGTGATACCAAATCGTGCGCCGTGCTTATATTCGATATGGCGAACGCGCCGCGACGGGCGCGACTCTCGTCTTCGACAGTCGCGAAGGCGCCGGCGCCTCGCCTCACGACGTTGCGTAACATCCGGAAGGTATCGATAGGTCTGTAGTATTGACTTCGATAAAATTGACTAAAATTTACAATTACGTTACCAGTTTAGACGTCGTTATTTAGAAATATTGTAAATAAATGTTAACAGAAGAAACTTGTAGCCATAGGCGCCCGCGTCCATCTGGCGGTGATGCCGCGTACTGCTCGTGGGTGAGCAGCGTTGTTTCAACGTTGCAGCAACATTAAGAATCAATATAGAAAATTTAACATAGATTTAATGTTGAAAAAACATCCATCCTTCAACATTCAACATTGCAATGTCTCAGCAACATTCTTTCAACGTTCTGCGCTGTATGGATAATTGTCCTACTTTAATCTATATTTTCGAGAAGAGCCAGGGGAGATCAATTGCCCCCCTTGCCTCCTCCTGAGCGCCCATGTTTATAACGCAGCACCGATTTTCATACATAATTGTAGATTGATTATTATGTATATTTATTTTACCGTAGATATTGTGTTGGTATACGTTGAGAACGATCCGCGACGCTCGTTCGCGATTTAATGAAGAAAGATGACGGCAGCCGCGCGACGAGCTGCTGATCCCCGTGATTTTCCTCGCGGCTTTCTAATTCTGTTAAGGGATTTTTGTCGCGCTTCAGCAAAAACGAGTTGACGCGTGGACCAAGCGTGAAATTTAATGAGTCGAAAACCGCCAGTTATACCCGGGAATCTGAGTACGGTGCCCGTGCGGGGCCGTGGGTATCTCGCTTAAACCCCGTGACCACGTTTCGCGAGGCGGCCACAAAAGCGAAGTATCGCGCTAACTGCACTTGAAACGCGTGAAAATGTCTGCAGCCGCTATGTTTACGATTACCGCCTCCCGTTTATTGCTCCCTTGAGAAGACACTTAACCCCGTGCGCTGCGGAGAAAATTGTAAACTGTAAAACCGGAGGCCTGTGAAGACCGCGCGCATCCGCGGCGTGCTACAACGAATTTGTAAACTGCCGTTTCGTCACACTACCGCTTTCCTCCGCTTCGGCGTCTCGTCGTTATTCTTGCAGAATTTAAAGCACGACGACAGATATTTAAATAGACGCTATATATATCAAAATTATTGGTATATTAGAGCAAACATGATCGGCTCTCGGTGCAAATCTTTTCGCGCGTGTGTGTGGAGGTCTTTTATATTTTTAATAATATAATAAACAATACAAATAATAAGTAGGCTGTTTGGAATCAGCGCGGTACACAAACGCGCAATTTTAATAAAACCAAATCAATATTACATCAGTACATAGCATATAGGACAACCAAACATTTCGACTCACGTTTGAGCCATCTTCAGTAAGAATGTTGGAGATTGATCCGCATATAATAATCTCTTGATCTCCAAACAACCCACTTATTATTTGTATTGTTATTTATTAGTCAGGAGTCCTAATTTTTGAATTAAGGTTTTTATAATATAATAAATTAATTATTTCTCGAACCAAAAATAAGAACCAATCACGGTCAATGCACGTAGGAAATATTTTTCAGATTTTATATTACGAACAATCATTTTATTTAATATGGAGAGAGAAAAAGAGCCTTTTATCTACTTAAAATAATTTCCATAAGTACTGGGTTGCGCATCTTATCCTGGTCATCCTTGAATTATCACTGCCTCATTTATCTCGCCACTTGTCAATCATCCAATGCTCATCCGTCCATCCTCATTTTCCAGATTGAGGTAAGTATCGACTATAGTTAATGACGGTAGTAAAACAACCAGTCGCGTACGTACGTTTTTAAAGAGAACATTCTCCTCGGTAAAGTAATTTGTGCGTAAGTTGAAAACACATTGATTCGACAGTGTTGCGCGATATCACTCACGCGATCGTTAGGTATATCTTTTTCCCTCTCTTTGCAACGTAGATGCCATTTAATCGCTGAAATGGTCTCCGGAAATACAAGGTGCATATAATTATCACGTTTACATTACATACGTGCTTCGAAAATGCAATGCAACGGCGGTTATGATACGGTTAGCTTCGTATTCGGCATCATTTACATCGTACAGTCGTCATTTTATCGCAATTTTCGACGTATCCATTCTACAGAATGTGTGCTATTGTACGTCGTAATTGATCATCTTCTTGTCCCGGCCGACGTCGACTTCGTCTATTTCGTTCCACGTGTGGGGCACGCGGGCCACCCGCGAATCGAGGTGATACAGAAGGACGAAGGGCGAGCAAGGACGCGTATCGAGGAATCCTCTCCTCCGACTGCCCGCGGCGTGATTTTGTCGCATCATTATCGTGACCGACATCGCCGTAGGACCGTATACGACAGTCAACGAACCCGCTAACGATTTCCGAGTGACTCTGGCCTTTCCTACTATTTCGCTTTCAGATCGTTCGACCGCGATGCGCTCGATTACGCCGATCTATTACAGATTATTAGGGAGAATATTGTAGTGCCGCGATTGATTCGGGCATTTATCTTATTTTACATGAGTCGAGATTTGCCCGACGAAAAGGATTTATTAGATTCGCATCACTTTAACTTCGTTGCTGCGTGTGTATGCTATCTGAAGCGTTTAATTGATATATATCACTATCTACAGCTTGTATAGTACAAATAAGTTTGTAGAAAACTTTGACTTTCTTAAAAATTAAAATATATAAGGACTCTCGAGATTAAAATAAAGGTATAAAAATTAGGCAAATGAGAGTACAGCGCGGAACTCAGTGCGCAAAGAATTGAAACAAAACTTTGTTCATTCTTAAAATTATAAATATATTAGTAAATCGTCGTACGTTTCGGCCATATTTGGAGCCATCTTCAGCAATGTGAGAATTCAGAAAGATGAATCTCACGCCCGCGGACGCAAGGGATAAGCCAACATTTCTCTGTCAATTCCAACTTCACGCATGGTTAAATAATCAGGTGAATATTGAAATTCAGTGAGCCCTGGATTTGAAAAGTAACGATTTTTTCAACAAGACTTTATATAAAGAATAAGTTTAAATAAATGGAATTAAGAAGGGGGACAACTCACCCCATGAGTCACGAGCGTAAAGTAGTTCCGAAATTAGTATAAAATTCGCAATCATATTAATACAAAACGAAGTAATTAAACAGTAAAAAGATCTTAATATATGTTCAAGTATAAACTGCCGTGCAGAGTCGAACAGATGTCAAAATGTAAATGAGAATAAAAGGGGACTAACGAATGACATTAACATGACATTAACAAAAGGTTATTTAACGATCTAAGTATAAACGGAACTTATAAATAAATAAACGATATAAACATGGTAAAATAAATAATTGAAATGACTGTTAGAAAGAATATATGAACGAATGTACAAAATAAATTAACCAAATTAAATTTAAAAATTTTCAAGAATAGCTGCATACGCATGGTTTAGGTATTCTGTGTCTGATTGCAAATTAATGCTATTATTCTGTAGTTTGATGTGAAGCATTTCAGAAATTAAGCGCTTATTCAAATATCTTTTACAGTCCAAGATTTTCACATTTTCTCAATCAAAATTATGATTATAATGCATCCTGTGTTCTGTGATCACTGAGAGGTTGGAAGTGCTTCTATTGATTTGATTTTTATGTTCGGAGACTCTAGTTTGCAATTGTCTTCCTGTCTGCCCGACATAGGACGCATTACAATCTTTACATGCTATCTAATATACGACATTCTTTTTATAAGCATTGGGAAGAGCATCCTTGTGTGCTCTAATAATTCTTCCTAACTTGTTGAGACTGAAAAACGCGAGTCTCCCATCTAAGTCTCTGGTAATGTTTCTAAATTTGTCAGAAGTATTCGGAAAGTATGGAATAGAGAACCAGGAATATTTAACTTTATTATTAATTGTAGTATTATTATTAGGGCGTGAAATTCATCTTTCCGAATTCTCACATTGCTGAAGAATTCTCACATTGCTCCAAATGTGGCCGAAACGTACGACGATTTACTAATATATTTATAATTTTAAGAATGAACAAAGTTTTGTTTCAATTCTTTGCGCACCGAGTTCCGCGCTGTACTTTTATTTGCCTAATTTTTATACCTTTATTTTTCTTAAAAATATTTTATACTAACGACTATTATAAAATATGCAACTTATAAGTTTTATTATAAGTTATGATTTTATTTGTAATATAAAATTCACATGTATACGGAAAGAACGGTTTTGTTGAAGTATTTAAAAATTTAGCCGGATACACATCTGAAAATAATTATGTTGGACTATCCAAAATAATTATGTAGGACTCTCAAGTATAATGACAATGCTGCAAAAAGTTTTGACATCCTAGCAAACAGCTGGAGTTCTGTATCTAAGTTTTTAGTATACTTCAGTAAAACCGTTTAGAAATTCCGTGTAGAAATTCTAAAGAATTTTAAAAGAACGATAAAGCGTAACGTCACGCGCCAGTGAAATTCAGCAATAGACTTATTATTTTTCTCTCTCGGTGGCATTATGTAAGCCTATTAGAAGGACACGAGATATTCGTGAAAGGGGTACAGACGACGTTTGAGGAATGCCGAAAGCGAGGAGAACAGGGAGGTCAACCAGCGGCGGAGGCTAAACAGCAAAGAAGGGAAGCCAGAAGCTCGATGAGAGCCTGGTTTTAATTAGTTGAAACCGACATGCCGAACTATCGACAGAATTGATGATGTTACAGATATGAACGTGCTTCTCTATCCTGCAACTTCGTTTGGTCCCAAATACCCTTGTCAGTTTATATCATGTCTTCATATGCAATAACCTTTTGCACTATATGAGTACATTGTATACCTACACCGTATATCTATAGAATGAAACCATATAGCATATAATTATCGATTATTAAAAAATGTAACTTTTTTGCAAATATTTTTAGTCGTAGTTTACACCGTATACATTGTTATGTCAAAAATGTATGTAATACAAATGTAATATTTTAGTTATTATTCATCCGAATGCAAGTAATCTCAATTATTGAAATATGAAAATATAATGCAAATATATTTTGCAAAAGTAGGGAATTTGTATTTTTTGTCAAGTTAAACGCATCAGAACTAAGAAACATGCCGCGCGAGTTTTCTCTTTGATCTGAGCAATTCGTGTGCATGGGTGGTATTATGTAGCAGACGGATAGTCGGGGCGAGCAAACAACCGCAGGATGAGAGCCACTGGGTCGTTTACAATTAAGCAATGTAACCGAGTCGCAGACGCGTGGAGCGTCGTGTGTGGTCCCGGGGCTCCGGTCCCACCTCTCTCTTTCCACTCTTTCCACTGTAGTACCACCACTCCGCGGCGGTGTCCCCACCACTTAGAGGTTCTCTTCGGCTGCTCGTTTCCTCCTTTTTACTCTCTTTACCCTTTGCTCTCCCGACTCACCGCGACTCTTTACGTTCTACGCTCGACCCGAAGATGGTGACTCATCCACCTATTGGCTACTACGATCGTTCGGGAATTCCGCGTCGTTGATCGTTCCTGATTGTCATAATTGAATTTCCAGGGAGAACGACGCGCGAACTTCGATAAAAAATTCTTTACAAAGTCGCTCTCGTTGAAAGTAAAGTAGAACTTGTCGATGGTGACACGTGATGGTCAGCAGTATTGAGCCGTTGGATGGAATGGTGACGTACAACTCACTTCTTTTAGTTCAACAGGCAAAGGAGAAGTTTTATGAGAAAGTTACCTTCCTAACATAAAACGCGGTTACTTCGTCGTTATAATTCTTCGCCGTGTTCTCTCTATAAAGGGAACAATCTGAAAGCTTACGTTATGCCCCAGAATAATTAAAGCATATTTTTCCATATTCGTGAAAGTACATTACTTTACTGCAGAACATTGCTGTTAAGAGATATGTCATTGTGTGTGTATATGTGTGTGTTTATCTTTAATTCATCTTTAATTAAAAATTACACGTTTTTTTACGGGACTCGTCGAAGTGAGCACCAACAGGTTCCGCTGTTGGATAGAGCTGTGACGTGTAAAGGAGTCTACAAGGAGACGTGTTTGGAGTTGGGACTTGTCCGGAGGCGCGGATGCGTTAAGCTGGACATGACACTATGAAACTAAATACGGATCGTCGGGCCCATCGAGAGATTCTCCGCGATTCAAAAAGTGTCACAAACCATCCTATGTCATGGGACCCTCTCACTTAATTCTCGTTAAGATCGATCTTACGGACCGGATCAATAGCAAGACGATATCGCCTTACAGACTTTTTTTTCTATTCACACCAATATTGGATTGCAATTAAATTGCGACGGGGTGACGTAGATTTCCATTGGTTTTCACGTAAAATTAGAACAAATAAATGGAGCGCTATACATTTTCTTTTTACTCTTTTCGTGCAACAAATAGATCAAATGTCAGATTACAATAAAATTCCTGGTAATTGACAGTTGAGATTATTCATTTGTATTGAGATTATTCATTTGTATTGAAAATAGATATTGTAGCTAGATGCACTAAATTGCACTAAATAAATAGTACTAATGTAAGAACCATCGTGTTACCATCCCTGGCGATGAGAAAAATAGGTCTTTTCTAAACTCTTATTAATTTCAATGAAAGTCAATTGAGAGTCAATATTAATACATCTGATATGTAAGCACCGAATAATATTGCTGATTGAATAGTTCGCAAATTGGATATTGGTATTGTCTTATCACGAATACGCAGACTGTTGATCGAACGTTATTATTCGCACGGATACTAATATGATAACGATTTTATCAGAAATTATTTCCACAGATTCAACACTTATGCTATCTGCATAATAATATTACGTGATTAATATCTTTTTTACGAAGCGAACGAAATCGGTTTGCTACTTAGCCAATTGAAACGCTCCTTGTTTCAATTAATGTTCTTAAAAAATTAAACAAATTTTAATTAGAGAAAAGTCGCCTGACATAGGTCTTCTAAAACGACATCCCTTTATTTCTTGGAAACTAAACATTGCACTTTATTAATTCTGATAAAAACCTGATCTGCTTAGATAATTAAAAAAATGAAAATCCATAATTCATACATTTATAACTTGTTTCTATATAAAATCAGCTAAAAACAAATTCTTCAAATGCGAGAATAAAATTCTTACGATTTTTTTTTACAAATTGCATAATTGAAATAATAGTGAGATTTTTGGTAATATTAGGTCATTCTACATGTTTGTAGCTTCCTAAAACTGTTTTATTTATATTTTTCTCTTAACGCACATCTGAATTCTGGCATCATTGTCTACCATGTGCTTCTATGTCAATTTTGAGACCAAATTTCTCAGACGCTCCTTTTTGGTTTTTTTTACGAAAAAGTTAATTATTGCAAAATACGAAACAATATTATAAAAGCTGCTATACCATCTGATAGAAGACACTTTCTAGTTTGTATTTATGTTTCCAAAGTTTTATGTTTCGCTTTTGTTTAAGGATAATCTACAATGTGCTCTTTGCTTCCTGTTTCTTACTTTTTGCCTTTGTCAATTTTTGGTTATGTTGCGTAATGCGATGTTTGTTCGTTTTGTCATCCAAGATAAAAGTTGACGAACTTCGGAAGAGACAAGAAACACGTGATAAGAAACACGATTGTCGACGGTTTTGCGAATCGTATCCCTCGCACCCCTCGCGCGCGTTCCCCGTAATATTCTGCATGGTTAATGAAGAGTTCGCCATGTCCCGGGATGGCAGCTGACGTTGCATTCATGCATGAGAGCGGCGCGTCCCAGTCATTTGGCCACTCGTGCGTCTAAAAACAAGGCAAACGCGCAAGTTTTGTCCCGTCGATGCCGGGGTAACGCGCCTTCCATGGGAACTCGGGCCAGAAGAAAATTTCGGCGAGGGGAACCGCGCGACCGTTGGCCCACACATCGTGTTGTCGGAACATGCGGATTGAGCCATTAAAAGCCTGGTTGAGGCCTCTTTCGGGGAAATTCGCGAGACAGAGAGTTCGTTATTATCGCCGCAGCGCGTCTGGAATCGCGCGTTAAGCAGTCTAGACTGAAGTATCGGGGCAGAATCGTAGGGGTATTTTTAAAACGACAGGAACGCGTCCTTTATGATGCTGTAATATGATAATATAGCGTCGTTTTTTTCTTATAATAGGAATAGGGGAGACATGGGAGGAATGGGACACCTTTTAAATAAATATTATTTTCATTATTTTTTACCTGTACTGATGTTTAACCCTAGAAGGCAAAACTAAATGCTGAGCTTCAAAGGCAAAAGTGGGGTGATACGGCACCCCAAACTTCTTCTCGGGTGTTTCAATCCTTTCTATCAGCAGTAAATTAATAGTTAAATAATGCGTTTTCTTCGTTTTTTAATGAGGAAAACGATGATGTATATAACATGTTCTATGTAACATGTTGTTTTTCGAATTATGGTATGGACCCAAAAGTGTACCTGGCTACTTCAGAAGCGTAGTTTAAATTTCGTTTGGGGTGACAAGGAACCCCACATTTGCCTTCTAGGGTTAATTATTATGTTTATTATTATGTTTGTTTTATTATTATGATACTATGTAACTGTTGAAATTTAATTCAAGGCGGAATATTTTAAATGTCCCATTCCCCCCTCCCACATCTCCCCTACTCGCGATCTTATATATATACGTTTTCAGCTCTTCTCCATAATTTTAATTATATTAGATTGCATTATTACTACAATTATTATCCCATTTGTGTCTTGTGTGCATTATTTGTAGTCTCAAATTTTCTTTAATAACATCTAAAGATATTCTGGCAAAAATAAAGTCATATAATTTTCTTGTCACATCGGACGTGTCGATAATCATCGTTGACGTAGTCATTTCGTATCTTTCTACCGATACTTGTAAGAGAAGATCGCAAACGACACATTTTTCCCGTAGAAGGGAAAGATCGGCGGCCATCACGCGCGAAACCCCCGCCCCCCTCCCCCTTACGGGGAGATAATTTATTGGTCAATCAAAATGACGCATGGAGGTATAAGGTGACACGTCAGCGTACACGGCTGACCATTAATTTTGATACCCGTCAGCATCAGATCTCCCGACGTTGCTTTCCACGTTCCCTCAACCCGCTCCCTTCTCACCCACCGACCGGGTGAGTGCGTATCCATCGGCATCGGCTACCGTACGACTAATGCCCCATTCGCCAACGACAATCATCCTCGGGGATCTCTCCGGTCGCTCCGATCTCTCACGGCCGCCACGAATTATTATCCTCCTCTTAATCCCGGCATCGCCGAGCGTGAACGCCGCGCCGCGCCGCGCCGCGTCAAGCCGAGCCGAGCCGAGCCGGCCAGGTGAGGCATAACGCCGGGAAAAAGAACCGCGCCGCGGAGATACGATCGGTTTCGAGGCTGCCGTGACCGGTCGACGCGCGGATATATCGGCGCAGCGCGCTAAGAACGCGTCGAGAGGAATGCGAGTGCGAGAGCGCGGCGTGTGTCGATTGATAGCACGATGCGCTCTTATCGGCGCATCTACCATTACGCATTAGCCGCTCGTACGCGGTGGTCGACCGATCCGCCGTAGATTTAGCCACGGTCCGTCCCACGATACGGCTCCCGTGTCGCTCAGTTAACGATTATCGACGTGTCAGTAGGTATACGCGTAATAGATACCGGGTACCGGTTATTACGATAATTAATATGGGACCCGGCCTATCGTTTCGCTCTCTACCGTTTAAACCCGCATATAAACGTAAATTTTCGGATGCCTAAGGGCCAATTTTACCATCTCCAATTAATTTAACCGGCCGGTTATTCCATTGGAATTGACCAATAGCATTTGTTAATTTTGCTTAACGACAAATGCGATTGGTCAATTCCAATGGAATAACTGGCCGTCTAAGTTAACTGGAGATGGTGAAATCGGCCCTAAGGCCCAGTTCCACAATTTCCAGTTAACTTAACCGTCCGGTTATTCCATTGGAATTGACCAATCGCATTTGTTAATTTTGCTTAACGACAAATGCGATTGGTCAATTCCAACGGAATAACCGGCCGTCTAAATTAACTGGAGATGATGAAATCGGCCCTAAGTCATATTCTTTTCAGATAACCAGCTATTAAGTAGCTAAATTCATTAATTAAGTAATCTCTAATAACCATCACGAAGATATCTATTGCACCTTCCACACAGTCGCCTTATTGAGCAACAGGGAAGCAATGAAACTCGTTTACTACTCTCGCAAGAGAAATAAACTCGTTAACGCCTTCAATTTCCCGTTCATCAATTCTAGGAAGGCCAGCTACTTTTGTACACAAGCGGCAGGAAGTACTACGATATTTAGATAATGATCCCAGCGTTTCTTATCAGTCGGGCAACCGGGTTAAAAAATGCTACCGTTGCTGCAGCTTCACCGGAAACGATTCCGGTTTATCATCTCGTAGATATGATTGAATATATTAAAATATATAAAACTATCTTCTACAGTGAGCAAACCAAAGAGCAATATGATTCTCCGGGTGCAACGATGCGATCTATAACTATTTTCTAATAGCCAAAACTGAAATAAATTTTAGCTAAAATATGACAGCTAAATAATTTTCAACACACACAAATAAATTATTAGGAATTCAAGAAATTCTTTGATATGACGAGGAGCTCGTTGATCATCGATAAGTGATTTAATTCCCAGTCCGAGACGACATTGCGCTAAATGTGGCTACGGATGCTTATCTTCGACCAATATCGCCTCGTCGAGTATTCGAGAAATAACGTGAGATCGTCGAACAAATCACGAAGCGAAGACCAACGAGACGGATGCATAATACGAGCCTGGGTGCCTCTCTCGTCCACGAGGAATATACGCGGTTCTTCGAGAATGCCGAACGGGTCGGCCGGGGTTAATGCCTGCGTACCCCCTCACGTGCATCCGCTTTTCTCTTGGTTGTATCTCATTTGTAAAGATTCCGGGACAAAGGAGCAGGAACGATCGTCTTTATGGATCTGGCGTGGCGTTTGACCCCCCCGACGCCCAAAGGGGCATCGCCGGACGTACGGACAGACAGAAGCGCGAGTCTGTCAAGTACCGCGATTCTAATCTGACAGGGACGTATTGGGGCCCGCTGACCACTGGCGGGGCCCGAGGGGTCGGCCCGATCGGTCGTCGTATATGTACCTCGGCTATTATTAGTCACTGACGCGGCCGGCATGGATTTCCATACATTCCCGAGCGCCGAAACGCGGTCGATTTCGGCATTTCATCATGAAATCCGAACGTTTTACGTCGGAGATCTGCATGGAGAAAAACCAGATCCGACGATTTATTCAGCGACGACTAAATTATGCATATCTCCTGCGATATTATGAAGCTTCCGAATGAGGTAACTGCTTGTACGGAAAAAGAAACCTTGACGCGAAGCATTTTTCTTCGTTAATGTAAACATGAGCGAACGAAAACGATATTAATGGCACTGCCACATGTAGTTGAATATGATAAAAAGCATACGTTATTACCTATTTTTCAAGATAAATTATGATTTAGCTAGTTCGCGAACGCGCGCGCGGAGCTGCGCCAATCATCAGTCATCTCACTTGCAAGTTTTAGCGACTTTGTTTATTTCGGAGTTAATAATGGCCGAGCATTTGTATCCCATCTTAAAGGAAACCTTACTGGGTCAAGACGGTATCGATATACCTAATCGTTATGGCGTTAAAGAGAGCCATTTCTTCTCGTGGACGAGGGTATAACGGAAGTCTAGTCGAAAGTTGACTATATCGTCGATTATTCGTCATGTCAGTCCTTCCACTCTGCCGTAGCTTGTACGTTAATGTTACCTATTACTTACCAGGCACCCCTTTTGACAGCAGCGTTCGAGTTTCAATGTTCCCTCGGGTATCTTCGATTTTCGACCTTAGAATTTTGACGACAAAAGACGTTTCGCGTTAATTACGATCCGAGAAATTTTAAAGTTCCTTCGATTTTATTCTAAATGCGTAAAATAGTTTCTCTTTCATCTCGTTTCAAAGTTAGAAAAGGCTGCTCTCGGAACGGTGATAATGGAATATTGAAAATTATCACAGTTATTATTAAATAATATATAACATTCACCAGTAGAGATGAAATAATGGTACGTTTTTACACATCTGTAATATACTTTATATTTCTAAGATCGTCCCGGAAAACAGACTCGTTATACGTAAGAGTTACGCGAGCTTTCCAAAAAAAATCCAATATTCCCCGTAAGCGATGTAATAAAGAGATGCTGAAGGGAACGGGGACAATACGTAGTTTCGCGTGGACAGGGGATAGCGGGGTTAAATGAAGTATGACGCGCGTTAACCGACACCACTCGCGATCAGCGTAACGCAACACACGCAACGCGTTTACGGTATAACGTAGGCGTGGCTGGCTTGATATCAACGATGGCCACCTTTCGACTGTAAATCAATCGATATCTCGCCTGCAGGAGGGGCTTTTCATGGGGCTTGTACGATGCCTGAAACGAGCCGGGGGTGGAAGCATGCGCCAAATGCTGAATGCGAATCGACCCGCCCCGCCGCTTTCATCCGTATAGAGATCGTCTCGACCATCGTTCACGCTTTCCTTTGCAACGAACGCGCTGAAAATATTTAAAAAGATCTGTTTGACACTTTTATTTTATTTACGTCGCTACGAAATATTCATAAGACGAATAGGGTACAATCGATAGAAATTAATATTGTAACTCTAAAATTCTACCTGCAATAAAATCATCTTTCATGCGTTACTATAAATTATAGAACTCCGGGGATAAATTGTTTTGAAGACTGACAACCACGTTTGTTATAATTTCAATAGAAAAATAGCTTTGCGTAATGTTCTAATCGTGTTCCGTTTAAATAGCTTTTAGATTTATGATTTCAAAAAATTTATGGGATATTTGATAAGTTTGGTATTATTCAAATGTAATTCGCTTTTCGCTTCAGTGACGCGACGACTTATTTGCCTGCTACAGTCATCGATCGTGACATGTCTCGCGGATGACATGTCGCCATGTCGTAATTCATTAATCGGGTTTTCGATTCCTCACGCAGCTGTCGACGTCTGTCGCAGATCATATTTTACTCGAGCAAACACTCACGTGACTGGGACAGAGGTAGGTGTTGACAAAATAAATCATGCTCGTTGGCTTGATAATGGGAATATTTAATTCGAATTTAAATAATCTTACAAGTATCAGTTGTCGCGTGATCGTTCGTATGCGCTCGCTACGCTTCATATACGATACGTAAATAAATAGCTAAGTTACGTTTTAAACAGTCTATCGGGACAACGCCGTCGCTAAATGGTAAATTATGTACACGTCGCTCCGCAATTACATATACAACACACCTATACATAGCTCGTCTCTCTATTTACTTCTCTCTCTATTATGTATAATCTTCTATTGCACGTCGCAATCACTCCAGTTTTTTCGCGATATATAATATCTTACATTTTTACAATAAATTAACGAAAAATCTGATTCCCTTATTCTCTTCTTACTCGCCTGATTCTCCTTCGTCATCAGGCGACTTCGTCCTGTGAGTTTTCTCATGAACAACCTTGCCGGAAAAATTGCAAAAAATGGCACTTGTTAATCTCCTTTGTAATAAACTAACACCGCTGCATGCCATCGCACGATACGCTAATCGAATATATTTTATTTTTTCGCCAAACTCGATCAATCTTGCGAAAGAAAATTACTTAATAATATCACTATTTTCTTGTTAGAAAAATTCATATTTTTTTCTTCCAACGAAATATTATTAGTCATTTTTTTCTTTTTTATGCGCGGCAATACTTTATACAGAGCGTCTCAGGAAATTCGTTGATTCTCTGAGGCGCCATGTATCGTCGATTGCTTTTCTGCTACAAAATATGATTCAATTGTATGCTGCGGTCTAGGAACGTATGTCGTAGCATTTATTAGCTTCTTTCGAAGCGATGGCATGGAACGGCGATCGTAACTTATTTGCGTAGCCATCTCGGTAAAACTAACTTCCCGCTCAAAATTATTTCGAACGAGAGCAAGCGACATTCGCCAAACTGTTGTTCTATCGGAAGCTCTAATTACAAGACAAGAATTCCTTCAAGTTGACTCTGTCTAACAAGTTGTACTAATACGTCTAGCGAGAAATAAATACTCCAGTCTTTCATTTTAAGGAAGAGAAACGACAGACCGTTGGCTTTGGTCCGCTCTTTATTATAAGCTTCTTTATTAGCTTTTTGGCCTAATATGATATGACTCTCTTCAAAGTAATATACTATATTTAGCTTTCTTTTTTAAACAATATATGAAGATTTACATTGCGCTTTGGTTGACTTATGATTTGCTTTTAAAAACCTGCAAAAGTAACAAAATAAGACAAAAATATTTTTCGATAAGTAATATCCTTATTCTTTTGCAGAAGAAAAATTATTGATTCCTGAAAGGACTATTTCATGGAATTCTAATATCGAATGTTTTCTAATTGTATTAGGAGAATTTTTCACACTAAGTAATCTGATATTTCCAGATTCTATGTTTTCTTCTCACAATTTCTCTCAAAAATTCTTACGCGAAGAATGAAAACCGAATAGAAGATGATTCGTTTATAGCTTCTTTGGGTTCAGATACGAAATTCAGAGGTCAAAGTTACAAGCTAAATTTTGCCGAGCGTTTAAGTTTGCAATCGTCATTTCGCTTGAAGCTCCGCGGCCTGTTCCTCTTCCTCTTTAGTAAGCGGTACCGTCGAGTGATTGTAGAGCCCCTGTGCCATCAGCTGAAGCGCCAAAGGATTTTTCTGACCGCTCGCCTTCTTGATTTTCGCCCGCTTGTTCTGGAACCAGATTTTGATCTGCGCCTCATTCAGACCTAAATCCCTCGAGAGCTGCTGCCTCCGTCTTTCCGTCAGGTATCGGTTCTCCGCAAATTCCCTCTTCAATCTCGCTAACTGTTCGCCACTGAACGCAGTCCTGGGACGTTTCTCTTCGGGGGTGCCGCCACCGCGTCCATCTGTCCTCTTCACTCTTCTCGTACGTGGACCTGGAACACGGGAGGGTTCTAGCGTTAACTCGTATCTGTCGATATGTCTGTCCACAAACACATCTCTGCAATGTATATAATAATATCGCGTTGAAATAAAATACAGTAAAATTCTTCGGACAAACTTTTCTACTTTACAAGAATATATAAAGCAATTAAAATGTTTCTGTTACAAACATATATGTATTATACATAATCAACCATATATCTTCTCGACATGTGTTCTTCTCTCTCATAAAATCAAGCTGTCGTGTACTTAACACGAGTTTCTCATTCGCTGTTGTTATCGCATAAAGGAGTGGAATCCCATGGATAACGATACGTGAGACGTCAGATTTTAAACAATGCTTCGCAATACCGCTCCACGGGCAGACATTGATTCAGCAAGTTTACACGCCGATAAATCTGAGAAATTAACGAACCGCCGGTCGACAAGTTTTACGGCAACTTTTATTGTCTAGGCCTGTCTTAAGTGTTTTTCTCTCTGGCGCGCTAGGTCTAAGTCCGGTTATGCGCGTGTGTCTTCTATAACAAGCCAGTTACTTGGGAGGAGCCGCGCGAGGTCGGAAAGTTCGTCGATGGAATAAACGTCCGGCTGAAAGGATCGTCCTGCCGACGAAGTAAATCCTTCCGTCTCGAACCTACCTGCCTTATCGCGCCTGCGGACGCGTTCGCGCGGAATCGCCGTGACGTCGGACGGACCTGGCAGCGGCGGCTTTATCGTAAATCAAACGCATTATTATTGCCGCCACGTTGCGCACCTTATGACGCCGCAACGTCACTATATTCGCGCATTTTGCGTCAGCGTGGACGCCTGAGATCCGATCAGCTTCGCGCGAGATTTCGACAAAGAAATACCGAGGTGAGTCTGCCCGAGATAATTAGTAGGAAAGCAGAATAAAATAAATGTTATATAATGCAGCAAGTATGCTTAGATACTTTTATGTGAAAAATAACTTGAATCTCTAAGTATAAAAGAATGTTCCGAATTCGGTGAAATTTACTTGGCGAAATATGAAATCTGTATACATGGAAAAAAATAGATTCGTTGATACGGTCAAGTTATAGTTTGCTAACAGAAGTTTAACATTTATAACTAAGCAGATTTGATAGCAAAGAAAATATAACTGCTTTCAGACATATCATTCCGTTGATAGAAAAGTGACACATACCAAAATAAGCAACCTTTCAGTAGAGTATTTTTAACATTCTGAATTAAAATAACGTTTTTCTTTTTAATTAGGATAGTGAAAATGCATAACTTTACTTTCATTCCATGTTATATTTTCAATTATAATGTATTCTTTAAAACTATGTCATGAGCAGTAGCGCGTTTACTTATGGGCTTTTAGGGCTGGAGCCCTAGGGCGCCAAAGCGCCAGGGGCGCCATAGCTTTAAAAAAATGAAGAAATTAGATAATTTAAACAAGTATGTCTGGGGTGCGATTTTGTAAATCGTTGATCGCATTTGTAGTACGTCTAATTGTAAATATAATTCAATGAATCTCGGCTTCGGTCGCCTGCGTGCTATGCAGGCGTATACGTGCGCGCATATGTGATCATAAGTGAATTTAATTTATTAAAAATATTTAATTTATTTATAAATATTATATATATAAGTATATATTTAATATATTTATTTACATATTTATAAACATATTAATATATTTATAAATATATTAATATATTTATACGTAATATATTAAGTGGGCGCCTCTTTTAGCCTTGTCTTTTCAGCCAAAATAAATTTTAATATAATACAAATATTTGCAGAAAAAAAGTCGAAAAGTACATTTATAAAAAAATGTTCTATTTTTTAATTATTTATCCGTTCTTAAATGTTTTAAAAGTTTATATATAATAAATATTAAAAATGTTATTTAATTATATGCTGTTTATTCATTTGGAGAAGGAGGGAGCTAGATTGAGGCGCTCGAAGATTACAAGCCCCTGGGCGCAATTTTTATAAACGCGGCCCTGATCATGAGTTTTCAAAATTTAAACACTGCAACCCTAGTATAGTGTAAATTTCATTCCTTATCAGAGTTGTGACACTTCCATATAAGCAAACAAGCTACAAATGTTTCCACAAAAATATACCAGTTTTTAGGGTCGATTTCCTTCCATTATCTCAAAAATGCTAATTATTTATTTGTGTCACTTTTCTATCAACGAAGCGATATTTTCTTTGCTACACTATCAAATCTGCTTAGTTATAAATGTTAAACTTGCGTTAGCAAGCTATAACGTTGGTTGTATCAACTAATTTACTTTTTTCCGTACCTATTTAGAGCTTTAACTCGAGCTTTCATGCGTAAGAGGAACGCGCGGTGCATCGCGTTGCTTTGCCAAATAAGGGCTCCGCGAAGTGTATTACGCAATTCTAGACGCAACTCGCTTTTCTACTTCTTCGCGTGATTCCCGCATGTAATTCCCAGCTAATAATTCAAAGGATAAACACTGTGCGCCGCCCGCGCGGCACGAACGCGCCGAGCTTATACGCGCGCAGCACCGGCAGCTATAATTGCGTATAAATCAAATTGTAACGATCAACACCGGCGTTATCGGTCGGACCGATCTGCTGAATATTCCGTGGAAATTTCGAAACCGCCTCGCGATGATCGAGCCTGTGCCATACATGTCGCCCAGTCGCTTCCAAAGCGAGAAATCATATTTACCTCCTCGCGTGGAAAAAGCGCGTAGATCGACGGCTCTTTGCGTGCGCGTTGATTCCAGCGGACGTCTTTACGCGACTTCGAGCCATCGATCAAATCGCGCGGTGCCTATTGAAGTTAATGAAACTGAGTATCACGAAAGCAAGAAAAAAAAAATGATTGCGAGATATTTTGCACACATGTAGCGGACAAGAATTCTTATAATATATATTTTTTAACGTATATATCACGTTTCTTGACAAGTATTTTTTGTTTTTAAAAAATCCCTCACATAAACTATGTCGTTTATTGCTAGCCTTTACCAAAGTCATCAATACTCACATCTAAATTGTTCTCCTAAAGCTCACACTTCCTATTCAGTGGCGTAGCCAGGGGAGGATTAAGGGGATAAATCCCCCCCCCCCCGAAATTTTGGAACCAAATATGAAAATATGAAAATGAAAAGTTGAAAGCCGAGAGAGAAATGAAATGGTTTTTATTAATGGTTATTATTAATGGAAAAATTAAGAATTCTTAAAACTTTAAGAATACAATGAGTGAAGTAAGGCTTAACGGTTTGATACAAATGTACATTCACAAAAATTTGACTTCTTCGATTAACATAGAGAAGGTACTCGACAGATTATCTAAAAAACTTAGACGCATGTTTCTAGTTTAATATTGTTATCTTATTTAATTAAAAAAGTTATAAGTTGTTCTGTGATTTTATTTTTTAAAAAGTCCTCCCCGAAATAAAATCCTGGCTACGCCGCTGTTCCTATTGGAGCGAGGTAAAGAGCTCCCACTCTACACGTAAACGCCTACTATATTTAACGCATTCGTTATTTGATAATCATTATTTTCTTGAAAATTTATAGAAGTTTATATTGGGAAATTGCTAAAGCACTTTGCATTTTTCATAATAGACTACTCTGGATAGCCATACATCCTATTGGATACTAGCTTTTAGGGGGGAGACGGTCGCGCTGTTATAAAGTAACAAACAACAGAAGGGAAACTTCTTGATTACGATCTATGTAACAGTCAACTAGTTTGTCTGTGACCGAGCTTTAACGACCGACCAAGAGAGATCAGAAATTACAGGCTCGCGGAGCATAAGTCGCATTGCAAATGATAATTATCGAATGTTGCCGCGCGGTAGTAAATTACTGTCGACGACGAGGGTCGTCCGGCACGTATGAATTTCGCAGTGAAAATCGTTTTACAACGCGTAATCGTTCAAAGCGAAGATCATAGTACACGCTTTAAGTAATATTATCGGAAAAGCAGTTTGTTCCGCACGATCAAGCATCGGCGCACGTCGTCGATGGCCTAAGTCGTTAATTTCCCGTCTCCGATTGGCTCTTACAGCCGGCGACGCGATCGATTTCTACACGTGTAGCCATAAAAAAATCTCTCGAGAAATTCATCTTCGTCGAGCCCGATGGCGCCCGTAAAATATCTCACAAGGCTGCAACTGCTCGCGACACACTGCTGTTTTTGCGTTTCGCCAGACGTTCGCCAATATTTAGAAAGGGAAATATTTATCAAGATATGTAGATTTGTTAAACGAAGATACTTCCTTCGCGAATTACCTAATCAACAAGATTTATAGGAAAGGTCATCATTAAATTCATGAATTTCTTTTAATACAAAAATGAAATTCTTGATGCATACAAGGAGAAAGAGAGAAAGAGCAGAAATATGATAACCCTAACAGTACATGTAGATTCTGAGAATGTTCGAAAGATATCGCTAATGTATAGGATATTATAGGGATGTTCTCACTATATTAACCCTTTGAAGTATGGTGGGATCTTACAATCCCACCTTTTTTTTCTTTATTTTTAATTATTTAAACTATGTTTTTGATCTTTTCATCCGGATTTTTTGTACTTTTAAGATCTATAAGATGTTAACAAACATATAAAAAATGTGAAGAATCAAATTTTGTTAGTTGTAACAATGCTATAAATAGACAAATTGTGAAAAATTGCATATTTTTTAGAAAAAATGTATTTTACAGTGATCTATAAGTAATATCATCTTAAAACTTGCATATTTTAGGTTTTCGTGGTCGCTGATTACGAATCTGAGGTCAAAATTCAAAAATTCAAAATGGCGGATCCAAAATGGCAGGCCTGAATTGCGAAAATTTAAGCGATTTGCGTGAAATTGGATCCGCCATTTTGAATTTTTAAATTTCGACCTCAGATTCGTAATCAGCCACCCAAAAAACTTATAAGTACATAGGTTGCCTGTAAATTAACAATAAAGAAAAATGTGTGCTTCAAAGGGTTAAGTATATTCTTAGTACATTCTATGGATGTACGGGATATTATGTGTTGTCAGGGAACTAATTTTTAAGAGCAGAATAATGAAAAATAATTTTTCGGGGCCATCCAGCAAAACGATAAGCTGGCTGGCGGGTATCGAGGTGTCGGCTAGTTGCGCTAAACGTACGCATACCACCCTTGGCAGTTTTCTCCTCCTCAGGAATGACTGAGGTAACGAAGAGCCGGCAGTCTAATTACTTAAGCGAGGCAGTCTTGCAGTCAGGCGCTGGAAACGCGCGCCGGGAGAAGAGCTTCTCCCCAGACTCACACTCTCTTCTCATTCTCGCCCTTCCCACTTACGGTAATCCCTCTCCAAAGACTCGAGGGTAAAACCAATAATGCTAAGGCGCCCTCTCCTGCTAAGCACAACCCCAAAAGTACCTTGGGTGGAATACCCGTGCGACGTGCGGCCTCGGAGAAACACTAATTTCCTTGTCCCACTCCTAGAGATAGACGTCAGCTCGTAGCTCGGTCTGTCAGTTTAATTGCATTTTTTTTCTCGCTGCACAATCGTGCACGCGCGCGCGCGTAGCGACATGACATTTACAATCAGTTCGGCCGTTACTGCGAAAACGCGTTGAACGATTTAAACAAACATTACTGATTACTCATTTGCATGTGAATAATTTTATTGTAAAATATGAGGCAAGACACGACGTCTCGACGTCGTGAGAATGAAAAGGTGTATCGTTAAAATTCACAGCGTGCATCGATACAAAGGATAAAGTTATAAGATCCGCTTGTCCATCGGCGATCGACTGCACTACTAATTTTCTCGTTCTATTCTTGAGATAGATGTCAGCTACCGGCCTCTAGTTTCTCCTCCGGGCGATTCTCGCGTAACGAATAGCAGCCGCTATAGCCGTTCTAGCGATCGCCCTTTCAGTTCGCTGCTCAACTTGCCCGTCACGTTGCTTTTAATTACGTCCATATCGGCAGAAACGCGAAGGAGGCGCAGCGGGGAATAAAAAGGAAGAGCGGTGTCTAGAATTCGTTAAAAATGATCTGTAAATTAGTCGGATTCCGCGCGGAGCAAATGGCCGACGATCGTGTTCGGAGAGCGAATTGCGTTGCTCCGTGCAACGTTAAATTCAAAGCGATATTTCAACCGAACGTGGTTCTAGCGTAACCATATGGTATTGATCGAAACGCAACGTGACAAAACGTTTGTCGCGACATTGATAACGGAACATTGTGGATAAATTTAAATGTACTCGTCTGTCTTTCAACCAGTTCGTCGAGATAGATTATCATACCCGAGGCGAGAAAGCTCGAATGTAGAAAGCTGAACTGCAATTTCATCTGACAGAATTAGAAAGTTACGAAAAACAATACGTCGGGAATATTTCAGAATTCAGTCGTAAACTAATAATAATCGTAAACTTCTCAACAGCGAGGCGCAGCTTTCGCTCGAGTCTCGCGCCTTTCCTCCTTTACCGCGGATCTTTACGTCTCAAACGCCGCTCGTGACGCGATAATTACAGCGTTTACGAACGAAGCTCTCCGTACAGAGCGTGTCGGCGACACAATGAGAGTCGGCAATCATCGTGGATGATGCGTCAAGAAGGGAGTCTCTCGGTGCCGGTTAGGTGCGCTTCGGTCTCGCTTTCAGATAGGCCATGCGCGATTAAGCGGCCGTAGGCGAGGTAAGTCGTACAGCCGCGAATTGCATCGTCCTCGATACGTAAAGCGATCAACCTCGCTCACTAAAGTTGTCACCCGGCTCGCTCGTCGCATCTCTTTCAGTTGCGCGCGCGGTCAACATCATTGGCAGATACGGAACATTGCCGGAAGGGAAAGATCGAGGACAAAGTTGACAGTGTGTTAAAATTGTCCACATGCAATTTACCCCGGGACGACAAATTGCGCGAAATGACGCGAGTGACACAGGCTGCGCTTGATGTACAAAGCTGCCCGGATAAAAAGCTGCGTGTTCGTTTGGATCGTTTAAGTATTCATGACTAAAGGCGGTCCTCTCCTCTCCTTCCTCTTCCTCCTTCCGTCGACCGATGTCATCCGGTGATTACGGCGGTAGACTAGCATTGACAACTTAATGACAAGCTTTCGTCGCGCAAAAGACGGGCAATAAGTGATTATTATACATTTTAATGAAGCACACTTAATCGAGATTTGTTGCAAGCAGCGGCGTTTTTGCGATCTCGCGATTGCGAATGTAATTTCGACACACTGAGAGAAAAATTTATGATATTTGTGACTATAATGAAAAGTTAAATAATTATGGTTAGGTACACCATTTTTATAGTTATTGCTGCTATAATGTTAGTAATAATAACAAAAAAATAGTTACAAATACCACAATTTAACTATAATTATTATAGTTAATTATTATTAATCATTATAGTTGACACCTTTTTAAAACTATAATAGTTATAGTTAAATTATGGTATTTGTAACTATTTTTTTATTATTATTACTAACATTATAGCAGCAATAACTATAAAAATGGTGCACCTAACCATAATTATTTAACTTTTCATTATAGTCACAAATATCATAAATTTTTCTCTCTGTGCAGTATCAGCTCGTTAGTATTGTAGACAGGATGTTAAAATAAGACAATTTACTGATCGTTTCGAAGCAGGGCAATGTCGCAGATATAAAGCCGCGCGTTTTAATTAAGAGAAGAAAAATGTATCCCCGTTCACCTTCGCAATAAACATTACCAGGCTGTACGGCAACGAGTGCATCGCGTTAAATCAGCGTTGCGAAATTTATCGCCGATAATTATGATATCCTCGTTAAAAGGCGGCGAGTTGATACATTAATAGAATGATTCGAAGGAAGAGGACGCCGTCGTTAAGTCGTTAAGACCATTGCCTCGGTGCAGTTGGCGAAGACGCACTTCGCTCAATTTTCACCAATTAGCCGCGCAAGCTCGATAACGGTCCTAGCCATGCAAATAAAAGTGCAATGCTTCCTAGTACAGCTATTAGCTACAGAGCGATAATTACACAAGAAAGAGCTTTGAATTTTGATCCTATCGTTTCGGCAGTCATGCAGTTTATCTTTATGCTCTCCCATTACGACGTTCTAAAAATACTTCTAAGCGTCCTTTAATCTGATACGACACGATAATAATTTATAGGTAATAACGAGCGACTTCGAGAACGTAATAAACATGTAGCGTATCGGATAATGACGGGAGAAGGCATCGAAATAAACTCGTGGATCGGCCGATCGAGCCGTCGCGTTCTCGTCGCGAATCGAACGGGTTGGAACGATCGAGCGATCGGCCGGCCGCGCGGACATTCGCGAGAGCCGATCGACCTGTCCTTTCCGTGAATCTGATCGTATCCCGTCCTTGTCCGGGTATGTGCGTCGGGAATATGTAGGAACGAGAGCCGCGAGCGCGCGGTGCCGCTTGAGTTATGACTACGGCCATTACTTGGGACAAACGAGGCTAAGCGTGTCGACACGGAGCCCGAGCATGCGGGCAGGTCTCTCCTGGATTCTCCCAAGTCATTCTCGACTCTCGAGAATTACGAGTGCTCTCTCGAGAGTCGCGAGCCTTCGGCGTGCTCGCAGCTCCCGATTGACAGTTTTAAGGCCCGACGTTGACTGCGCGTCGGCGCTCGTTATCCGGGACGCGGATTCCGCATCGCGGCCGCTTTTATATATTTCCTACGCTCGCCGCGAGCAAATGTACGATATCGCGCGAGCGGCATAGCGATACCCTGTAACCCACATTTTCGAATTATTTATGTCGCAAGGTTTTTGCCCGATCCGCGGCTGCCTCCGCCGCGTGCGTCAACGCCGATGGTATTTCCGAAGCATGGACGGCCGGGGGATATATAGAACGAAACGCGACGAAAAAGGTAGTTTATGACAGTACGTTCTCTAAGGAGGGTACTAATTCTCTCTTTTAAATTGAAAAAGTTTTATATCGAGAATAAAATTCCACGCACGTACAAAGAAAATAGAATGAATAGAGAAGCAAATCTTGGAATCAGTTGATGCGCACAGGCAGCAGATGGTCTTAAGCGTTTGTAAGAAAAGTAGTGTCTCTTCAAGTAATCATAGTATTCGCCAAATGTATTCTCAAAGCTGTAAATTAATTCATATTAATTCATTTTACGTAATTACAGTGCGAATCACAAAGAGGTGAAAGTCATCTTACATTTTGATGAATCAATCTGATTGCAAACCACTGGATATCCATACGCGTCATTGAGATATCGATTTAACGCAGACACGCCAGCGATCGTGCACGGGACAAGCTTACACAATAAGCGTATTAATGGCTTCGTTCAGAAAAGCTCACGTTCCCCGATGCCATTTCGTCATTAGTCTCGTCTAGCCCGAGTACGGCTCGTAACTGCCGTGGGTCGTTACTTACTTCGTCCTGAGAACAAAAAAGAAAAAACATGCCGATTAAAACTCCTGTCCTTCCGAACAACTTCATCAAATGCACATTTTTTACATTTATCCATTTGAGTCTTTGTGCACATAATATGTCATCCGTTATTAATACATCTTATATACATAAACATTATTAATGGAGATACAGATTTCAGAGCTTGGTGTTGTTCCAATTAAGCGAACTCCAAGTTTTAAAATAATAAGGAACAACTTCATCAAATGCACATTTTTTTCATTTATCCATTTGAGTCTTCGTGCACATAATGTCATCCGTTATTAATACATCTTATACATAAACATTATTAATGGAGATACAGATTTTAGAGCTTGGTGTTGTTGCAATTAAGCGAACTCCAAGTTTTAAAATAATTGCGGAGCAAACACATGTCCACGCTGAAGTTGCGGTTTTCGTTTCATTGAACGGGCCTTTTCAGATAAACGGTACTTATAACCGATGTTAGGATTTTTCATTTGCTTGAGATATTATTATAAATATCGCTTGTTACGCACGGTTTCCCATCGCGGTTGGCTGGATCTCTTATGAGGTCTTCGTTAAGGTGTTTCCGAGTTAACCCATAGAACTGTACGAAAAGTAGCCATTGGATCCGCGGCTATATCCATAACCATAAATAATGATCACTGATTGGTCACTCGTCGATCGTTACTCGAGTGTACGTGACTGCGTTTACGTTTCCACGGGTCGTTAACTCGTTTCCATTAAGGCGCGGTCTTGTCTGCCTCTTTTCCTTTATCGCCGTTTCTTTCCGTCCCTTTTCCTCGTGTACGTTCCTTTACGTACCGGTTAACCATCGTTCGATTTTAGACGCGCGGCATGTGTATCTTTACATTATGGCGATTAAGCGGCCGTCCCGAACGCGACCGGTATTTCTTAAACGACTCTTCAGTACAAAACACTGATACGTCATGTGTTCGAGCTTCTATATGGGTAGAAATATTTTCTAGGCGCAATCGTTAATGTTACATAACTCTGGTAAAGTAATCGCATCCATTTTTCACGACGGATTTAATGTCACGAACTGAATAGTTATCCAAAGGCCAATTTTTGAAATGTACATTTTAAAAGATTTATTCTGGATTTTTAAAAAATAGAAATTTTATATAAGATTATAATGACATATCTTTTTCATGACGGATGTAACATCGCGAAACAATTACTCAAAATGATTGATAGAATCTTTCTTTTATCGCATCCAACATTTCATACCAAAAATATCAAATTGATTGTTAATATT
>NJRP01000106.1:429498-448196 GCA_003063835.1 Aphaenogaster floridana | reverse complement strand
TCACTGCGATATGCAGTTTAACGGTTCTTTGATGTAAAATTAGTGAGGCTTATAGCGATTGCCACGAGGGAGGTCGCAAGAATAGGCATGGCTCTTTATCACTGTCTTCGCTCCGTTCCGACTCTCTTCTTCGCGAGCCACGTGCCCAGGAAGTTACCGTTCGCCGATGTAAACTATCGCATTTGCTAAAGCGGCCCGAGCGAGCGAAACGAGGCCGTGAGTGAGCTCGACATTGTGCATAAGAGCGGTGAGTTGATATGAGATATGACTAGGTAGACGCGCGGAGAGAGGACATGACGGAATACCAGCGCGACGAGAAGCGACAGGGAGGAACACGGGCGGGGAAAAGAATCCGGGGAAACCGGAACGGAACGAGGTAGGACGAGCCTCGAATACGCGGATGAGCGGAAACAAACAGCGGCGCCGCGCCGTACCGCGGAGCGGCCGGTTAAATATAGGAGACGCACTCGAATAATAAATGATGGCCGCGCATTAGCGCGCGGTTAAACGGGCGTGTAAGTAGAGACGCGCGTTGAAGGATCGGGCGCGAGCGAAATGCGTTTCCATTATTCCGTGAAGGCTGAGCCGCTTTAAACAACGTCGGTCGCGCGAGAACGAGGCAAACCGCGCGTCGGAGCCGCGCGGATGCGTAAGCGTGGTGGAGGATTATTATGGAAGAAAGGCGATTTGTATAGTAATTAGCATATATATGAAACTTGATGATGCTGCATATAAGACATGCCGCGCGTATTTACATATTTATGTACTTATTTATAACTGTTGCCGCGCTGATGGGACCTTGCAGCGGCAGTTCTTTTCACTGGACATCGACGATAGGTAACGAGGCGAGGGCGAGAGCTTTAAAACGGATGTATATTCCAACGAAATTTTAACGCACACTATTCCGTGTGTCGATTATGTAAATTTTCGTAATAAACGTTTATTCGCCAATAATGTTACCGAGATATACTATGCAATAAATGCGAGTGTAATTAATTGCGTCTGTTTACATATGCGAGGTTACACATTCTCAGAGAATACTAAAATAAGATAATAACGAACTGTTCCAAAACAAGTAGAGATGTTTGTATAACCGATCGAAAACGATAAATATATAAAATCGTTGAATGTCGGCCCAGGAATGTGTTTTCGGGTGATAACCGAGTCCGATCAATAAGCAAAACAGTGCCGTAGCTAGGGGGGGGGATTAGGGAGAAAATCCACCCCCCCCGAAATTTTGGAACCAAATATGAAAATATGAAAATGAAAGGTTGAAAGCCGAGAGAGAAATGAAATATGCCTGTCCTGAACGAATATTGTTATCTTATTTAATTAAAAAAGTTATGAGTTGTTCTGTAATTTTAATTTTTTAAAAATCCCCTCCCGAAATAAAATCCTGGCGACACCCCTGAAGCAAAATATCAATGATTTTAACTGCGAGTTAAAATTACAAATTCTCACCCGGCGCCTCGACAGGATGCACAATTTAAGCACGTCGACCAATTTATCCGACACATATTGTTACTGAAGATGGCTCAAAAGTGAGCCGAAACGTCTGAACTATGTAACTACCATGTAATTATATTTATGAAATTATATACACGGAAAGAGAATGGTTTTGCTGAAATATCTAAAAATTTGGCCAGATACAGATCTGAAAATAATTTTGTTACACCCAAAGTAACTAACAATAAGTAGGACGCTCAAAATAATGACTAAAATATTAAAACTTTTTGCAGCATTATCATCATGCTTGAGTGTCCTATTTAGTTACTTTTGGTCTAACAAAATTATTTTCAAATCTGTATTTGATCAAATTTTTAGATATTTCAGCAAAACCGTTCTTTTCGTATACGGTTCTTTTAAAATTTGCGCTGTTCACCGCGCGTCTCAATTATCCTATTCTTTTCAATTTGAAAAATTTGAAAAAAGAGCCAAAGCCGTTATTGGAGCTAACAATGTGTTATTCCTTTATTAAATGTACAATAAATTAAAATTACAGACGTTTCGACTCCGATTTGAGTCCTCTTCAGTGTAAACGAAGATTTGATAATGAGAAAGGTAATAAAGCCAGATAAAATAAGTGTATGTAATTCATGTACTCTCCACTGCTCCAAAGTATTTAAGAAAAGATGTAAAGAAAAACAAATAATAAAGTTAAATGAATGGAATAAACAAAGGAACTTAGAATAGCAAAACAGAGAAGATATCAATAAAAAAGTTAAATAGAAAATACAAAGAAATTAGGAACATACAATCGAAGAGCGGTAGAGTACATGAATGTCGTGTCGCGACAAGGATGAAGGATCACTTTCATGAAGGATCGTTTTATTACCTTTCTCATTATCAAATTTTCGTTTACACTGAAGAGGACTCAAATCGGAGTCGAAACGTCTGTAATTTTAATTTATTGTACATCTAAATAAAGAAAACACATTGTTAGCCCCCAAAAAAATAACGACTTTGGCTCTTTTCGGTTTATTCAAATTTTTTGATTGTATATCCGCGAGCCTAATACCCATTAGTAGTACTTTTCAATTTGGTTTAAAATTACAGAATTGTACAAACTATTCGCGCATGATGATCTGTACGCTCGCGTAAACTTGACGATCCGCGCCGACAGTGACTCGCGCGAGCGCTCGCCTTATACGTGCATCGGCGACGACACGCGCGCGTAGGCGTGCGGGCTCGAACGGTAATTTACGTACCTGCGCACGCGGCACACGCACCACGACACGCACTCGCGACACGGGCAATTCGTGTTTACTCGAGGGCGAGTTTGCAGCGCGAAGAAAACGGAAAGGCGAGCGCGCGTGTGCGTGCGTACGTCCGCGCGCGGAAGAGCGAGTGGAAACGCATACGACGCGGCGAAGGGTAGGCGAAGGAGGGTCGGGGGACGTAAGGGACGAAGGGAAGGGGTTACGAAGAGGAGGAGTACAGGGACAGGAACGAAGGGACAAGGAAAGGACTGACGAAACGACGGGAGCGGGAGAGAAGGAGATAACCGCGGGGTCGGACCGGGTGGTTGAAATTAATGTTGCCCGCTTAATTGGAGCCACCGAAGAGTGTGCGTGTGGCCTAAGCGGTTCTCAACTCGCGCGCTACATTGCGAGGACAGTCTTACGTCAGTCTCGGGCACGATGATGGCCAGCGCGACTTTCGATATCTAATCGTACGCGCGTCTTCGGGGCAAGCTGCGCGTGATTATTCTTTGAAAGGAGGACCTGAATTACGCATATCAAATTAAGATACGAAAGCTGATAGATGGTCCGCCAGTAATATTTCCTTATTTCTTTCAGTATCCATGTAGCTGTAAATCTATACATATATATACGTTGTATTTTTGCTCGCATACAATTTCTGATTTAAAACACTCCATATGTTTATAAAATAAACGGTTTGATGTTTGACGCGATGATAACTTCATCAGAATACCGATAATCCCGTCAAGTCGACGTGCAGATTTCGGATTTGAATGCGTCTCCTGTCGTAATTGCGAGAGCGATTTGTGAAGGAGTTGCGGTCGAAAATTTGAGTACCAACGCCGGCGAGAAAGTAGCGAGAAGACGGTTCGCGAGCAGGTTCGCAGCAGGTGCCGATGCCGGGTGTTCCGTGCAAACATTGTGAGCGTTTCGACTCTCCGTCTGATGATTTCTGGCCTCTTCCTCCCGGATCAGCCTGATCCTCGACGAACCACCACCTCGGGGACGCGTTCATCCAAGTGTTTTTGCATCGCGGCACGATACTTGTTATTTGCGTCCCGAATTGCAGCAAGAACAACATCATCGTTGGCAACGTCGAGAGACAAATGGAACGACAACAGACGAAACGAATGCACGACGAGAGCGATCGTACTTCTCGGTTCTGCATAAGTAACTTTTGGAAGAGGTTCCGAGAAGCGCCTTCGCTTCGATTCAAAGCGTCGCAGCAGCGACAGAGTTACGATGAGAGACGGGATGAATTTATGCATAAATCGCGAGCGCTCGTTCCTCTAATAAGCGGTGATATCACTACGGTCTGCTCCTACAATTCGAAACACGCCGGTTTCGCCGGTAGACGATGCCTTTCCATCTCGCCTTCGCGACTCTAAAACGACCGTCTTTCCGAGTAAACCTTGAGATTATCGGACGGGAGTTCTCGCTGCGATTCGAAACACGCTGCACGCGTCAGCGATATTGAATGACGGGAGATGAAACGATTCTCCGCCTGCGCGCGCGCGCGGATTCCGTCTCTCCGCGACGGGGAATTCTGAGAGAGCGAGCCTTGAGAGATCGTTGAACGAGTCATCGATGGCGATTCGCCACATGTGGCTGGCCGGCGAGCGTGTCGGCGGCGTGAGGGGCGGGAGAACCTAAACTTCTATAGTCCTGGAAGTCGAAGGTTGCACCGCGCCGACGACGTGCGTTGTTCCTTGAAACGAGAGGACGCGGAACGGCGAATACATAAAACGGAGAGCGCGAAACGAAGCACACACGTCACCGTTTGCTGCCCCCGCCGTCCATTTCGACCACCTACGTACCAACCCCTTCCTCTCCTTCTCTTTCCCTCTTGCGCGCGCGCGCGCACGTGATCCTCGTCTCGCGAATGTCGAAAGGGAGACACGACCCTTACTTATTATTACTTACGGCTTACGGGGTTCTGGCACGCGAGCGGAGCTAATGTGTTAATATAACGTATGGGGGGACTCGCCGGCACGTATCAGCGCCCACGTAAGGACACGCATGTATGTACACGCGTGCACGCGTACGCACGGCGGACATGGGCCGCGCCATAAAGTCGACCCACTCGATCGTCGTCGCCACCATTCTGCCGTTCGAATTGCGCCAGATTGTATTCATGAAGGTTAATCGCCGTTCGTCTCGCGGTAATTGCGGCGACGCGTTCGTCCGTTCGCTCCGCACCGTTCTATTACCGCCGTGTTCCTGGCTAATGATCTCTTGACAGGAATCGGGCGGGGACGGAACGGAAAAATCCTGATATAAAATTTTCAAAGAAAATCGATATTATGACATCGACTGTTTATTAATCGTAATTTTTATGTTAACAGAAATTAATAGTCTGTTCAATCGTGAGTATTACATGGGTGAACAAAAATTAAGTAATTCTAAAGTGTGAATGTCGCACGACTGCATCGCTGTTAACCCTTTGAAGTATGGTGGGATCCTGCAACTTTTTTTTCTTTATTTTTAATTATTTAAACTATGTTTTTGATCTTTCATCCGGATTTTTTGTACTTTTAAGATCTATAAGATGTTAACAAACATGTAAGAATCAAATTTTGTTAGTTGTAACAATGCTATAAATAAACAAATTGTGAAAAATTGCATATTTTTCAGAAAAAATGTATTTTACAGTGATCTATAAGTAATATCATCTTAAAACTTGCATACTTTAGGTTTTCGTGGTCGCTGATTACGAATCTGAGGTCGAAATTCAAAAATTTAAAATGGCGGATCCAAAATGGCAGACCTGAATTGCGAAAATTTAAGCAATTTGCGTGAAATTGGATCCGCCATTTTGAACTTTTGAATTTCGACCTCAGATTCGTAATCAGCAACCCAAAAAACTTATAAGTACATAGGTTGCCTGTAAATTAACAATAAAGAAAAATGTGTGCTTCAAAGGGTTAAGCTGCGTATCTATCAAAGGAACATAGAGCAACATTTGTGTTTCTGTTGCGTGTTTCCGTAAAAGTTCCAGTATATATGTATGTATGTACATATGTATATGTTTGTTTCCAAAAAAATTCCTGAATGTTCCTTTGATGGATGCGCAGCTTTATATTCTGAAATAATCATCTGTTGACGATTCGAGGCGAAGAAGACAAAATTGATAAATACCTTGGTGAATACCTTGATCTCGTTTTTAGCTGTTAACCTACTTTACGCAATCTATAATTTGCGACGAAACTCAAGACAGAATTCTATTTATAATTTTATTCGTGTAATACGGAAAACATGTGAACAATCAGAATCATAACTATAATGCTATATTTTAAATAAAAGAGACACATCAAATATGCGCAGTACATAAATACCCGTGATTGGTCAATTGTATCTGGTGTAATGAAGATCTCTAAGGCCCGGTTTTTCATTATCTGGTTAACTTGTGATTTCAGATTTTGACCAATCGCATTTGAACAAGTGGTCGAATTGTCAAATGCGATTGGTCAAAATCCTAAACAAGTTAACCAGATAATGAAAAACCGAGCCTAAGCGTTGTAAATAGTCGTGTCCAATCGGATAGGCAAACGGACCTCATCCTAACCATGTCAATGAAAGAAGCAATTGAATGTTCTCTATACATAATTATAATTTAAATTATGATTCGTGTAATATAAGAATTTTTTCTTATCTATAATTATATTAAACAATAACACATGACCACAAAGTTTTTTTTAATTGACACAAACTAGACCACGTGTACTATACGTATTTTGGATCGCTGAAGTCGAATCCGTTGGCCGTTTTTGTCCATCACGTCTAAGTTTTTTGTAAATTGCAAAGAAATGTATTAAATCACTTAAAATTTTTAACCATAACCGACACAACAAATTCCTTTTAAGGGTTAAAAGTCCTAAGAATGTGCTTAATTTTGATTGCAATAAAACTTCTCCAACATGTCGCATACTGTAGTTATAATATGCCAAAATTCACTAAAATAGCCCTTTTTTGCAACTTTAACTGCAAAATTAACTCAAAATTGTGACGTGATAGAGCAATTTGGCCAGCGGCATTGTTTTTTGCGACCCAAAATCTATAACAATCACCTACTCTGATCCCAGTTAATTTTCACAAATTTCTTTTTGTGGTCCTGTGTAATTAGGACAAGACCGCGATATGTATAATACAATTCAAATCGAGAAAGGGCCAACGACGGTCATAGCGGATCTTAGTGCTTAATAATATTTATGTGTGATTTTATATGCATTTTCTAGTTCCACAAAAAATTGTAATTATATTATTATACTGTAATTATATTTATAATTTGATACATAAACTTATAAATAGAATTCTGTTTCGAATTCTGTCGCGAATTGTAGATCGTGTAAAAAGTAGGCTTTACTCATAATTTGCAAACGCTATAAATTCATCCGCCTTATACTCAATCTTAATATCCGCTTCATGGATCGTCAGCATCTATCGTCGCGCGGGCGGAGTCCCGTGACATCCGTTTTCACGATTTTACGATCATCGATTATGTACGGTGAAATTTTTTTTGCACGCGCTCGAACAACGATACGCGTGGTCACGCGACAATCGGTCACGGGATGCGAGGGCAAGAACGAGAATAAAATCGTGCCCTCCCGTGGTGCTATTACGTGGGACGCGTCCCCCCAAATTTGTCCGCTCTTAAATCCATCACGACGCATCGCGTTGATCGCCCTATTAATCGCGATATTCACGCGTGTATGTTGCGTCGGTCTGGTGCGCGCGACCCGATCGCACGTGTTTTGTGTCGTAAAGAAAAAAAAACCTCTATGCTCCGAATTGGCCGTACGTTGATCGTATTGGAAGAGGCAGGAGAGTCGAGATTTCCAACTGGCACGAACGCGATATGTGATTTTCTTTATTACGTAGTAAAATCCATGAGCCTCGAGGACGACAGATTCGCGTTTATTCAGGAAATAAAAATAAAATTTGTCGAAGGAGAATACAACCTGAAATTGATATACCGATGTATTTATAAGGGGTGATTTCGTAAGTATAATTTACAATTCATAAGTATAATTTATGCAAACTGGATATCGTGGAAATAATTGAAGCAACCGATGTAATATGATGGTGTCGTTACAATGCTGACATCTGGTCGATATCAAGATGTGATTTCTCTCATGCACCGCACGCACACATGTATCGGTATTTATAAGACTCGTTAGACGGTGTTCGGATTTTTAAGGACTTGTTGAACAATCGAATGGACTTCGAATGGGTGTGCTTGGTCCCAGACGGGCGGGCCCCGTTGCGGAGGCGGAAAGGCGCGTAGGCGTTGCGGCGGATGCAAATTGGCCACACCAGATTTCGACGATACATCTTAATTTCCTGGCCTGCCAAAAGTACCGGCTCGTGCCAAGCGCCAGATTTACGAAAGATTTCGGCACGTTAACAGGAAGGAATTATGCGCGAAAAAAGTACGACACGATTGTTCAACAAGAAATTGAATTTATATGAATAGTATCAAGTATAGTAAATATTGATTTAATAAAAACTACTAAATCTTTTAACTGCTCATTAATAATTAATTTGAAGCCCATCGTGAAGTGATAAATAAACATATAGAAAAAGTGTGGGAGATATTTATAAAGCTTCGAGAAAATAAAAAATAAGTTATACCAATTATACTATTGTGAACTTTTATCTAAAAAAATGTCTTCAAACAGACTATTTGCTATTAACATGTAACTCAATATAAAGTAAGTTGTAGACTTTAAAAAATTTTAGAATCTGATAAAGAAAGTGTTCTTGCTCTTATCCTAGAAAATCTATTTCGAAAATCCAAATTCTCGTGTTTCCTTAATGAATCTTTGAAGTTGATTCGTTCGAGTCGAGAATCGACATGTTATCGTATCGTTACCAAGATACACGTTGTTGGAGAACGCTTGAGAAATGACTTCCTTATAGATGGAAATTAAGCTATTAATTATCCGTAATAGCCTCAGGCTTACTGTCAAGTTTTTCGTTTATATATAATCCACTTTATAAAGACGAGAGTTTGCAGTGAACACGTTGCCATGTCCTTCTTGGAAGCAAATTAATTTCAATAAAATGTATCGAGGACAGCCCGGCACACGCACGAATATAACGAGTAAATGACATTAAAGACAAAAAAGACGATTAAAGGTTTATGTAACAAACTTATTTTCGTAGTAAGACTTAAATAAAATTTATTATGTGTGAAATGAAATGAGTTATTATAAAATAAAATCATGGGGAACAATGTAAATATTGTCTCACCATATCATTTTGTGACATAAGTTAGCATAATAATTGTGAACAACGATTAATTTTTTAAATATTATTATATATAGTTTCTGAGATATATCGAGATACATTTTCGGGGAATAATCGAAATATTCTTATACTATAGAATTTCGAATTTATAAATATTATAATTCATTATTAAATAAGAGATTCTTCCGTTTTAAAACCTTTCTTACTTTGTATTTCTGTTACGTCCGCGAAAGTTATGTGTTTCTAAATAACGGAGCCAAAATCTATGCATAATTCGCTGAAGTTGGCACGCGTTTGTCGAGAGACCAGACATCGCAATTTGTTCCGATGGGCGAATATACGAACACGTGTTATCGGTATGTTTCTCATTTGCGGACCAAATAAAAGACGACGGGTGCGCAAGACTTGAATCCCACGATTCGCGAATACATGGGCGGCATTCGCAAGGCCATCTCCAGGAATTTCGTTTCCAGGAACGAACTCCTTTCCGAGTGGTCGTATTCGTATAAGTGACCAAACTTTTGAGACTGCTGTCTTCTGTTCTACCAAATATCTCGCGCTGCGAACATTGGTTACCGACCATTAAGCTTTGGGCCATCATTTCCTTTTCGCTTTAGCGTAAAAAAAACTACTGACGAATTTACTACCGTCTATTATTATTTCACGTAATTCATGATTTTTTTGTCATTGTAATTCTCTTAGTTTTTACGACAAATTTTAAGATATAGTAAGCTTATATATATCGTGTTTTAAGATAAGTCCGCGCCATTACAACATTACTTGTGACGTTATTAATGGCGCACATACTCCGATGGTTATTAAATTTAACTGTTACGAAGGTTTCTAATGGACACATCGAAATGTGGGTCCTCGTGGCATCGACTCAGATACATCTTAGGCAAATGGTCCCTACTGCGGTGGTCGTGAGATTAAGTTTAATTGGACGGTGGTCCCGGCTGAATTGAGATTTATGAAGTAAATTCATTGTTTCGAGTCGCCACCGTGGACCACCAACACCGATCCAGCGCTCGTTTCCTTCCCCGCACCCGGTCCACCGCTATCAAACGAATGTCCCCTGCAACGAAGCCCACAACAACATCTGACAATCCGGCTACTGTGGGCTATCCGAATAAGAAGAAGCCAACCAAACGGTAGCCTCTACATCATCTCGACTTCCTTTATTGGGCTGCCTCGCGTCAAGATTGTTTCCTGACGAATAAAACGGGCGTAAATCGAAAGTCTAGAGTGACAGTGCCTTGTAAAACTGAACGGTAACTCGACCATCCATCATTAAATAAAATCGATGGTCATATTACATAAGATACTACATTGGAAATGAAACAAAAGCGTACATTTTAATTTAATACGATTATTCTGCTGTATAACAATTTCCTTTCTGTACAGTAAAAGATAGTACGAATGTAGTGAATGAAAGTAATAATGCAGCTTGATTCTAAACTTCGCTCGACGCGATGAAATTATGATCAATACCACTTATTCCGGCCAACTGCTGTGTTTATAATCGAGAGTGTAATCTGAGAGAGGTCGTCGCCGGATCAACGAACCATACGGGACAGATTGCCACGAGGGCCGATTTATTTGTTGCCGACGCAAATCCGACTGATCAAACAGAAATGTTCCACATTGTCGCGCCGGATTAATTCGGGATTAATAACCCTGACGGGGCGTTCGTTTAATTGAGGCGCGTTACGCCGGGCGCGCGGGGACGGAACCTCCCCTGTGTGGTCCCGCGAAATCGCTTAATTTCGTGGCTCATATGAGACCACGGTGAATTTAATATACGCGGATCTCCGCAACGCGCGGAGCCCGCACGGCCGGGTTGACGATAATGATGAGGGAAACGGAGACGGAGAAAGAGAACAGCGTGACGAAAGCCAGCCAGGGAGGAACGTCAGGAGAGACGTTCAAAGTCGGATGAAGACAGATATGCGGCGTGCGCGCAAATTTACTGTCGGCGCGCTCCCGCTCGTATACGCTGGATACGCTCGTCGAATGCGCGGGTATCAGCGAAATTCTTACTTTCAGGGAAACGTCCGTCGTCGGGGAAGCGAGCGAAGGAGAAATTCCTGACGCTAAAATATTTCCAAAGTATTTGTACTATGACAGAAGCGTGACGCGCGGATACCCCGTCGTTCGACGAACGAACATTAATATTAAATGGCCGTGGTAGTTGACGTGCCGCGAATCTACACCCGTATCACGTCGCGAATGCGCGTAAAAAACCTTACTGACAGCTCGTTGCAAATAAATATACCTATACGCGACATCGTAATGATAGACCGGAACAAAATGAAAAAAAAAAGGACATGATTGCACGTTCTATCGAGAGAGAGAAATGAATTGAGCAAACACGAGGATCGGGAATATATGCGGCAATTTCTGACACGGGCAACTTTGCCCTGCTCGATAAAATGGCATTACATGTCAACGGAACTGGACTATATGCGGCACAACGCTCAATTTGGAACAGCCTCGGTTACGCAGAGATACGCATGAACGCACAAATGCACGACGCCAGTCACGCCGCTTGGTACCACACGTATGCTAGCTGGCAGACGCGATTCCACCCCGCTCTTTTCACGGCTTCTCAAAGCCACGTTAGCTAGATCTTTAGTCGATAAACTTACAGAAGAACGCATTGTTAATTAGGCGATTAGATCGGTCTAAAAGAATTAATATGTATAAGATTAAATTTATTTCTTTGATAAATCTCTCCATAATTTTATTATTAATCTTAACTGCTACTTTTTTTATTTTACTTCTTTTATACTCAAATAAAAAGATATATGTACGTTAGTAATGTTCTCTCTGAACTTTTACAAGATTGCCACGGTTTCAATTAAGACATTTTTATAATAATTAACAATAGAAAAAGTAAATACCATGTAACATGACAAACTTCTTGATAGTGGGGTGATAACAGCTTCTACACAGAAAAAAAACTGTTGCTTCAATTAAAGTGGTATCACGGAGTGCCAAAAACATAAAGTAGTTTATTTAATTGATATTATTAATAGACCCAATATATTTGGATTATTAAAACAATGATTGAATTATTGTTTTAAAAATGCAAATAGGTCTAATAATAATACAATTGAATGAACTACTTATGTTTTTGGCACCCCGTGATACCACTTTAATTGAAGCAACAGCTTTTTTTCTCAGTGTATAAATAGCAATTTAGGAAAGGATTGATAATTACAATTTTTAACTCTAACAGAGGTTGTAAAGATTCTTTCTTCGTGTAACGTCCGATAATATTAACTTCTCTTTTTTATTGCGATTTGCACGACGAATAATTTACATAGAAAGCGAGGGGGCCGAAAGAGGACGGGTAATCATACGGCTGTAATCTCTTTTCATCGATGACACTACGATACGAGGTGGATTAGCGAAGTATCATGTGACCGGTCGTGCTTGGAATTCTCGTGGAATTTCAGGGTCTACGGTTCCTGCCGGCACAGGGCGCCTCGAAGAATTTGCTACAGTGAAGCATCCAAGACTTTTATGGGTACGTCGCGGGACGCAGCCAAGCCATTAGAAGCTTCGTGATTTGGTTCATATAATCTCGAAGAATTCTTGGACTCGTTAACTAAATCTCTCTCTGGGATTTATTATCATTATGAATCCAATATTAATAAAATGCCTATAGCTATCTCTTTATGCCGCTAAACTTACATTGTCAAAGAAATTATTTCCCTCTATCGCTATAAATATTCTTATATAATACTGAAACCGTATTTTATTATCTTTTATACATTTTAATGTTATTTTTAATGTCATTTGGTTATGTCAGTACTTCCATTTTCTATTTTTGCACATTTTTTATTTAAAAATATAATTTTGTCTAGAATATTTTTTACACAAAATTAATTCTCTTGATAATAATATGTTGTGATAAATTGAGCTAAACGATATCACGAGAAGGTAACATGAAAATGACGATGCAAGCCATGGTTAAGACGTTGCGGGGTCACGAGACGACAGGCTGCGTCGACCCCACCGAAATAAATTTCAGAAGGGACATTTTGACCCAGACCGTCTTTCAAGTGTTAACGGGCTCGTTTCAAAGCGGGTTTCGTGGTGATGCACCGTGCGACGAAGAAGAAGAAGAGAGAGAAAGAGAGAGAAGGGAACGAGTATAACGAATGATACAACGCAACGATACGTGGACGACGTTGTTCGCAAATGTGTCGAAGTTAAGACGTCTCGGGGTCGTTGCACGACAGGCTTCGGCGACCTTGTCGAAATAAATTTTACCCCTCTCGCGAGTAAGCAGAGGGAAACACGTGACCTGAACACGCTGGGGTCGCGGGGGCCCCCGTAGATCCTACCCGCGGAGGAGGGAAGCTCCGATACCCAAAGTACCTCGTAATGCACGAGGGATGGGCGCGGGACGGGATGAAGTCAGTCCGAAAGCGCGGCTGTCGTCGACGAGAAAGAGTACGATGGGTCAGTGAGCTCCGCGGCACCAGACGGATAACTCTTCGGGAATCGTTCCGGGACTCCGGAGTGCGGGGTCTTCGGGATCCTCTCCCCCGTCCCGGACGCTCGCTTAAATATTAACCCGCGACGAGGGGGAGGTGAGCACTTTCTTCGGAGGAGAGCCTATGGTGCCACGGACCTCTTAATAATATCCTCCCCATCGGCAGGAATGCAATCTCCATAAAACTGCTTCCGCGGCGAGGTATGCAACCGGCTTTGCAAAATTTGAGTTAGGTCCTCCCACCTCCGTCTATTTATCTTTCCTTCTCGGCGGTGGTGCACGCCTTCATGCTCGAGCACGTACGAGGCGTACATACTTTCGCCGAGTGTGCACGATAACCCTGTGCTGCTGGAGGCGCTCGTTCGACTTTACGACGATCGAGCCGGCAAACGCGAAAAAAAGTTTTGTTAGTTTAAGGGTTTCGCGGCGCGACGAAAAATGTGACTTCTGTTCGAGCGCAGTAGAGAAGAATGCGCCTGTTTCCCGTTAATTGCTCGCAACTATTCGACGGACCTTGGATCGTGAATGCGTGAAGCGTCTATCTCTTTTTTTTCTCTCTCCCTCTCTCTCTCTTTCTGGAAGCCCGAAAGCGACTACATCCACTCGAATTCGTGGATTAGACGACCGTGTAGAAATTAGTATTAATAAATATTCAATGGACCAAGTATTCAAGTTCAGATGGATGTAGCAGAACGTAATGAAGCTCGGTCTTCTGACAGGTCATCCAAATAAGATCCTTGCCGAAGATTAACCACGAGATAAAGAGAGATTTTATAGCGCGTCATGAATTTTTCATGAAACGTACGTTACGTATGACATGTGTCTAAATTTTATGTCTCTATTGAATTTCCTTTTTTTAAATGATAAATACACAACACACACAGGCGTCTTCGTCGTTAATTTTCTAGTTAAACGTAGTTTATACGAATATATGAGGCAAGAACGTGAGCTCGCTTAAGCTCGCACGCGGGCTAAATAGCGACAATGGCTCGCTCGCTTGACTTTATGAGGATCGCGTTAGCGGCCAGGAGAACGTCGAACTCCTGTCCACGAAAGGTGAAGTATTTCAGGGACCGCCACGTCAATAAAATACACGTCGCTTAAGCGACGAGGCTTTGTATCTCGAGGACCACCGTCATCGAGCGACCCAAGTGGATCGTTTCGTTCGAGGGCGAAGGCCGTCTCGATTTTCGCGGTTACGATGTCCTTACACAGGAACGTTAGATCGACACGCTGTTTTTTGCAGATCGCCATAAAGAGTCATCAACAAACGGTATCAATCGCCTCTGTTTTCTGTGGACGCATAGGAGGTGTATCTCAAGGATATTCTACAAGTAAGAGACAGAAATTTCCGATGTAAAACGAGAGACAGGTTCCCATGTTTTTTGATAAATTTGTACATATTTTAACATATTTTATACTAAATCTTATTGTATTATATTTTATTGTATTAATCTTATTGTATTATATCTTATTGTATTAAATTATAATGTAAAAATTGTTTTCATAGTAATATCAGTGCATTTAATTTTTTTTTCGGAGGATCATATTCATTAGCGAATTGACTTTGACACTACTACGAGTGGCGTTCGTGCCAATTAAAGGGCCAAGTGCTTCTGTAACGTTTCCCGAACATTGGTCGCTGCGAAAGGTCGTCGTACTACGATGCTCTCGCACGGTCGTTAACATCCGCCGTAAAACCGAAAATCTTCTATTATGGAATTAGTGAGATGATAGACCCGTCAATAACGGGTCGCGTCGGCTTAGCCGGTCCTTCGGGGAACACGAGAGCGGAGAGGCGAAATGGAGACGAAGAAGACGGAGTGGATGGAAGGCTGAGATCTCCGTGGAGGAGAAAGGAGAGTCGAAAAAAAAGAGGAGTCAAGGCTGACCCATAAAAACGTCAAACTTCCCCTAACCTAGAGAAACGTCTTCATTACCGAGGAGGCTCGGCTTCCCATCGGGTAGGTCGGCTGGGTTATACGAACGATGAATAGTGACTATGTATAGTCTCGAAAAAGGATGAAGACGAGGGCGGACGGACCCGTTCCCCGCGAGAGATTTCTGTGTGGGACCTTTTCGTGCATCGAGTGCCCTCCACGATGTTTTCTCGGCTGACCAAACACGACCGAACACACGGATTCTATTTCGGACCGGGCGCGAAGTACGCGACGAACGGCTAAGACGTGCGGACAGCGACTCCAACATAGTTTACTCGTCACCTTTAGGGTAAATAAATTCGTATCCCTTTAAAGTAAATAATATATTAAGCCCGGGAACGGATATTAGAAATCACTCTTGTGTGGTCAAGCTTCAATACAATTCTCGACTCAACAGAAGATGTTTCTTCAAGGTAAGAATAGTCTCTGCGAAAATTCTTAAGTGATTATGTGACGTTTATGGTTCGGTATTTATATAGTTTAATTATTAATATTAGTACGTACGTGCGTATTTAGGTGCGAAGGCGAGTATTTATGTGTTAAGTGCGTAGTGGGATTAAGTCCGTATTAGCAGGGTCATTTATAGTTGAAATCTCGAATATTTTCAAATTCACATTTAGTCATTGCGACTTTTTCGCATCTTCACAAAATCTTAAACAACGTATGGTTAGTCAAAAATAGAACCTCGTGCTTCAAAGTAATTACAATTGCGACTTGAAATTAAGATATCTCTCACAGGTTTTTAATTTCAATTAATTAGAAACGACGCCCTATATGTTCAATTCAACTAGTCTGTCAAGTTGACTGAAATGTTCATGTTGACTGATTGCTCAGAGAGAGAAGTCACAGTTTAAATCGTGCAAGTCTCAGAATAATCACATAACGCCCAAAATGTATCCTCCAAAAAAAAGTAATGCGAATCTTCATGCTCCAATTCGACGTAATTTGTTCTCTCTCTCTCTCTTTTTCTCTCTCTCTTTCTCTCTCTCTCTCTCTCGCTCTCTCTGCGACGTGGTGCGCGTTCGCTTCTAAAAATTAGGCGCTCTACTCCGGAGGTCCGAGCCGGCGTCGCCGGCTGCTTTGTCACTTTGTGGCAGGACAACGCTATGCGTTCACGCACCCGCTCACGTAGAAGGAGGAAAGAGCGTGTCCGAGGCTCCGTTAATAAAGCAGTCGACGTTTTAATACTGTGGCACGACAGGGTCTCGACGATCGTGGTCTCTTTCTCTTTTTCTCCTATTTGTTGCCCCCCTCTCTCTCTCCCTTTCTTGCGCGAGATGGAACGAGATGGGCCGCGGGGTCCGGAAGAGGGGGAGATGGTTATAATTAAATCGTGCAATCAACTGGCTAATTTGTCCTCAAGCGTATTAATAAAACCCGGCCCACCAGGCTCTCTCTCTCTCTTTCGTTCGTTTCTTTTTCTTCTGTGTATATCCCTCTCTCCCTTTCTCTCTCTCTCTCTCTCTCTTTCTTCACGCGTGCGTTTCTCTTCATCATCTGCCTACGCACGCGAAACTATTCTTACCGTTTCGCACTTTGCGTCTCCGCTGGTGACGCCAATTTTTCATTCCCGATCCCAAGCTTTCGTTCTCGCTCCAAGCTATTTTCGGGATTTTTCATTAAGTCCCGTGAAAGCTATTTAACGGTATGTTGCGCGACTATGCATCATGCACGCATGCGGTACATAGTGTTGGCGGATAATGAAAGACGCCCGGCGAAGGCGTCTCGTTAATAGGCAGACACTCGAGACGCGCGTTGCTCAAGCCGAGGATCGTATCGGTTCCGTGAGCACGAAATGTCTAAATCAACGTTCGTTCCTCGGCATGAACGTTGCGGAGGCTCGAGGTAGCTCCGGAAGACTATTTAACGACGTAAATAAGTCCGGTCGCATGCATTATTCATGGCATAATTAATGCACGCGAAGCACCGCGGAGGGATGTTTCGCCGCGTGTCGATTGAGACAATCGGTCGTACGACCGCGTCTCGGCATAATTCGGGAATTCATAATGCGGTAAGTAATCCCATTAATAATTTATGTGTGACGAGCGGAGAAGGCGGTTGATAGCGAAACGGCCAACAAAAAATCATGAATAACTAAATTTAAATTACTTCCATTCCTCCGCAATAATAAACCGGCGATCTTCTTCCCACGCGAGTCCTCCCGACGAGAATTCAGGGACCGCGAGTACAATAGGCCGTATAATCGCGATTAAAACGAGCCCCGTGAAAACGGTGTCGAAATCGGTGATCTCCGCGACGTTTACGATGGATCGATCGTCCATCTGGCGTACGTTAGTAATTCCGAAGTCGTACAGCGAGGGTGATACAAGAAAGATCACGGGGGTTGATCTCTCTAAGCTTCGAGTTCAGAATAATTTCTCTCGCTTCGAGATAGCGCTGTTAATTCGCCCGGTCGTCATGACCGAGGGAGCTACTCTCATTATCGTGTTATCTCAATCTAGATGCGGATATTTTTTTTCCCCTCTCGTTCGCCAATCCCATTTACCCGGCGTATAAGACGACGACGGTCCGAATGCCGGCGAATTAGTCAAAATCGCGGCAACGACGTGACGCGCGGCTGTCGTCTCGGCTGTCCGAAACCCGCGGACCGGTTTCGCAGCGTTTCGCTCAATTGAGCGATACACCGTCGACCACACGTGCGCGCAAGTGCCTCCACCTTCGTCTCCGCCTCTCCCTACTATACCACTTCCTTTCCCTCTCTCCGGACGCCCGGTGGAACCGGGCGAGTGTGTGTATCGGTAGGTAGTAAGTAGGTATGTCGTATGCCGCTGGCAAGTGAGCCCAACAATATGGACGATCAGTACGAGACTTAACGCTTACGATTCTCACGCACCCGCACGCGGAAAAAAAGTTGCTGCCGTAGCTAAAAACTGCGTGTGGTAACTAAATTGCAGTCGTAATATATGGACAGCCAACATCTTAGCTGTGATACCTATTTCATTGCTGTCGTGACTATACATTTCTAAACTACAGCAAACGTTTTGCTGTAGTTTAGAAATTTATAGTCACGACAGCAAACACAGTTTAGCAAATCATGATTAGTTATGGTAGCGAACATTTTTTTTCCGTGCGATACCGGGGATTCGCGTTACTCGCCTTGGATGGTCTACAGATCGTTTGGCAACTTTGGAATTTATACGTTGGTTCTTTCAGAGGAATACAAATGTTGAATGATCAATAGAGTCTGGCTACAGACGATCGAGGATGAAAGAATTTCCGTGAGTTACGTTTAGTTCAGAATTTTAAATTATTAGTAAAAGTTTCGTCTTCATAGCTACA
>NJRP01000106.1:403605-419028 GCA_003063835.1 Aphaenogaster floridana | reverse complement strand
TTCCATACTTTTCATTACATGGCAGTATCTCTGTTAAGAGATCTCGACACTATCCCATTATGCCCCGTGGACCCGTTATGCCCCGGGTTCCCCTAATTATAGTTGAGTCACTATTTTACTATCAATTAATAGTTCACAAATGTAGTTAGCGTGACTATATTTTTATAGTATTCAGTATTACTTTAGTTTCTATTACTTCGTAAAGCTAGTTGCAACTACTTAAATTTCAGAGTTGCCAAATTATAGTTGCCAGAACTATTTCGTTTTCTCTCAGTGTATATATCATACCGTGTTACGCCAAACTTGCGACAAAAAGATCGGTTGTTCTTTAAAAATAAATAAATAATTATCTAATATTAAAATTTTTTTGGTCATTGAAGATATCGGCAGCCCTTTACATACACGGAGAAAATTTTATATTAAAAATTACTATGTATGGCAGTAGCCGTGGACTATTGCTGGAATTATAAATTATTTTTACTATGTTCTCTACAGAAAAACATAGTAAAAATTTTTATAATTTCAGCAATAGTCCACGATTATTTTTACTATGTTTTCTATAGAAAAAATTTTTACAATTCCAGCGATGGTCCACGACTACTGCCATACATAGTAATTTTTATTATAAAATTTTCTCTGTGTATAGGGGTCTTCAAGACCAGCTTCTCTCGATTTTTCTTTATTGTAATTCGTGGCAAAACTTTTTTAACATTAATGTACGTTTTTGAGAGCTTTTTAAAAGGAGCTTCCACAGCTTCGCATTTCGCTTCGCAGTAGAAAGACGTAGATCTTAAGGCTCGCGCCGTTCCACCGTTCCGGTCTCTCGGTTTGAAGGAGAGCCGTCTCCACCGGCCAGGAGAAATTCCAGCCATACTTGGAATCGAAGCTGGAGCCATTAGCACTTCTAAGTCCATCAGCGAGGAACGAAACGGGGAAAACGGAGACGGTGGTAGATGCGGGAATGGTAAACGTCGACTCTGTCGAGAGAAGTGCTGGTAACTGCGCTGAGTGGAAGGGGGTTGTGCATTAAAAGGGGAACAACGAGTTTAATTAAACACACTTAATTAACTCTAATGTATGACAGCGAGCACGTACGCGAACGGAACGAGATCTCAGCTCTCTTTCTCTCTTTCTTCCTCTTCGTCTAGATGCACGTAGCGCACACGTGTCTGCAATTGTACAGTTGTGCGGCGCGAGCATAAATGGTTTTGTACAACACGTGCTTGGCTTCTAGAAGCCGGTCGCATCGGTGATTATCGACAGGTATGCAATTACACTCGCAACATAACTTTTCCCGGAAAGCAATAAGGAATATTGGATTTATTCGGCAGAATAGAAGAAAAAAATTGTTGCTCGGAAGAAGGGAGATATTTTCGCGTGCATTTAATATTCTACTGTATTTGTCTAATAAATTGATAAACATGAAGCGCAATATTCGACGCTTCTTAGGAATGGCGCTTTTACGAAGATCTATCGGTGATTTATGTACCGCTTCAATCGTATAGAAAGCACAGTCGTTTGCAGCGCGATTAAATGAATTTAATTAATTCCGACATACGACCTTTGGTATTACGAGCGACAATGACTTGTCGCCTGTGATCGACGAAGGGTATATAATGGTCATCAAATTATGCTAATTTTATTGGTACACAAGGAAAACGGCATTCCGCATAGAACGTACGGTCCATTTTAATTTCCTCGATAAACATACAAGAGTTAAAACGTCGTCATAACTCGGATTTAAGGAAAATATATTATAATGGATATAATCGAGAGAATCATAAAGAAAGTTGTTAGACGGGAGCCATTGCAGTACAGTTAATAAATAATTTGTCAACGTCAACTTTGACGGTGACTTGCAGATAAATCCAACGTTACGCGTGACAGTAATGTTCATCTCACGAATAGATTTCATCGATTCTACTTTCCTGTGTAGTCTGTCGCGAGCAAACAATTATAAATACCGTGCATACAGTGTACTCATGATTCTATATCTAGGCTATGTATGAAACGAACGTAAATGAGTTCGACTACATGGAGCTATAGTATGAGCGCGTGGCTCACGAAAGCACGCCATAGCGATCAGAAACGAATAACTTGCGCGGCGTACATCAAAATCTCGTTATTTTCATATCAAATGAAAATTAAAAAGACCGCACTTGCAGTCTACAACTAGACGTTTTTATAGCTTCTTCGAAAGAACTTCCAACGATGATTTGTCGTAAGTTTTTCAGACAATACAGCCGTAAAAATACGACACGATATGAAGAGCCCGAGAATTTTCTCAGACTAGAGGCACAAAGAAAACGAGATATTGGAAATAGTCGTTTCAAACGTAAACCACAAGATTTTAACCGTGTAATCGTTTTCCGAAGTAATGACAGAAAAGCGGGGCGTGTGTGAATTATTTCCGGTCGTCTGGTCGAATGGCTTTTATTATTCGATGACATGTGTGTTTCCCCGATTTATCTCTTCCACTCTCCGATCACGATCCATAAGGACGTAACCAGCAACGTCAATTAGCAGCCGAGAGATGGTAAGCTACTTAAGGAAAATTGTTACCTACTTGGGAACCCCCTGTGGCAGGCCGTGAAACAGGTGCCCCGCTACGAGACCCCTGAGAGCTCTTCAGGAAGGAAATCAGGTATTTATACACGCTCTAATGGTACTTAGACAGAAGAACGAGATCCATCCCTTGTAAAGTTAGAAGATCCGCAGAGTGTCTCGAAGTACATGTTCGAGATTCGGCGTAGCAAATTGAAATTTGTCGCTTTCACCTGATGATTAAGTAAATCCTTAACAATAGATAAACCTGCCAAAGAAGACATTTTTCTTTCTATGGCTATTCAGGTCAGAGCCTGGCTACCGTAGCCAATAAAACTATTGCTACCGGTTGTGGTGGTGGTTTTAAGAAGAATGGCCGACGTTTACGTCCTTCCGGCAACAGATGGTAAATGAAGGTTAAGGGCGACTAATTGTCTAAGCGACCAGTGTAGACTGGGAACACAGTTGAATATAACATGGTTGCACGAACAGCGCAATAAAATTAATAATATTGTAGTTAAATCGACAGTAATCAATTCTATTCGGATATCAAAATGCTTTTGAATATTTTTTTATTCATAACATTTTTATATAAAGTGTTCTATATAAATCACTATGTATTTTTCGAACTACACTAGTTTTATAAATTTTGACATTCCATTATGTGTAAATATTTTCTCATTCATTACAAAAGTCTAAAACCAGCGCTATTTATTAATAAGTGAATTTTATTAAAGCCCGACACACATATAGAACATTATAAAAAAAATATCTAAAATATTGCTTCTTTCTCTCGAAGCCGATTTTATGTCAGAGGAACAAAGAACTGGCGGTTTGTGTAGCGCGGCGCATTCCGTTTTATGCGGTTCGCGTAATAAAAGGATGTGCGTGTGTGAGAAAAAGGACAGATGAATAAGAGAAAAAGAGAGAAAGAGAGAGAGGGGGGAGGAGATTTAAAGCCGACCAGTACTTCATATTCGAGCGAAGGTGCCACGACGGAAATAGGTATCTGAAAATCGAGAAGCACGATACCACCTCGCACTTCGAACTCAAAAGAGCGGGTGGTGGATGGGAGAAAAGGCGAGGGGGCGAGGAGGGGAGGAGGGAGGCGAAGAAAGAAGAGGAGAGCGGACTCAAAGAGCAGAGGAGTCGGAGGAGGACGGGTTCCGCAGCGGCTCGTCGTAACTCAAGTCTAGTTAAGGGAGCCATAATTCAGGGGATAGCACCAGGTCCTCAAACGGCCCATAAATTATGGGCTTTTAATTTCGCGATATTAACGGGACGATCGGACGAATGCTGAGGCGAGCCGCGATTCTTAAAAGCGCCTCTCGCGGACGCGCTCCAATCCTCTCCACCTCTCTCTCCTCCCGCGAGCACTGACGTCAACCTCAAAAGAGTCCGACAGGATCCGCCTCGATTCTGCTCTTACAAGCATCCTTCTGGTTCTCATTAAATCGTTTATGCCCGACTTGCGCCACATTATTGCTGGGAACGTTTCTGCAGCTACCGTATATAAATATTCAGAAACGATTTTGTTTCTATTCTCTTTAGCATTCTGCGAAGAATTACTTGGAAATGTATTAATTTCATTTGATTTATCTATTGAATCTTCCAATTGATCGAAAAATCTTCAAGTATATGTACTTAAAAATTATTCGATGTTTACAATTTTATTCATTATAAATTATAATCGTATTTTTAAGGAAGTTGCTATTTGACTTTGTAGTATTGAAATTACGCTCGTCGCTAAACGTGAATAGACGTGTACGCCATTTGTATTACCTACGTCAACGTTTATCTGTTATTCATGTATGGTGGATACTGTACGAGAAACGATCTTTCTCATGTAGCATTTAATAGGTACAAAAGAGTTCTAAAGGAGGATATTCTCAAGTCCTGGCGCGCCAAGATAAATATCTCTCTGTGCCATTGCAGCAACGCACGTGTAAACGTTTTGCAAAATTTCATCACCAGTTACATTCTACGTGTATCTTTACGTCGGAGAAATATACTTCAGTTATTCAGCTTAATGTTTCGTTTTTCGATACGTATAGTGCATGGAACTTTTGCTCTTTTGCGTTATTTAAAATCCTACACACAGAAAAAAGTCTTCAATCAAGACGAATATATTTAAATTAATACTATCATCTGTCTCTTATACACATCTAGATGTGTATAAGAGACAGGAATATTATAAATTAATTTGAATATTGTAATTGTCACATAAAGAATACAATAATAAGATTAAACTGTATTATTTTTATAATAAGAATGTTCTTGGTTTGAAAGTACTGTTATTCTCTATCCAATATTTTTTACTTTCCATTAATAAAAATTATTTTTGAATAATAAGACTATAATTTTCTTTATTGAATTATACAAAATGTTTTGATGTAAGTAATATTTCTTCGTTTAACGCTATAAAATCTCATTTTAAGATTTACATGTCAAAAATAAAGATATTTTTAAAATAAAAATGTTCTTTTTTTCTGTGTAGCTTTGTCACTCTTACTTTCACCTATACATTTTTTGACTGTTATAATTTATTTTTCTAAACAAATTATTAAGAATGTGTGTGTATATACGTATTTTTAAAAAATATATTTATATAATCTATACATATAATTGACGATATACTTGTGATTTGCTGTATACGAGATATTTCATATATCTTCTCTAAATTTATTTCCAATGATAAAAAATCAAAATATTAGACTTGAAAAACAGGTAATATACCATACGTATCTCTACATCATCTTTATTTATCACCACAACAAGTTGTTATACCGGTTATAATATTACGATGTATTATTTTAAATATCATTTTAAATACGCAAAAAAAAATTAGTATGAATGTAACGCATCTGGGTATTTAAGGATTTAATTGTGTTTTTATTCGAAGAAATTCTGTTCTTTTAAACAATTTCGGAAGCACACATAATAGTCGATTTTCAATCGACTATTGTCAACTAATTCAACGCAAATGATTCGTATTGATCGTCTTATTATTAATTGATCTAATGTTTCGCACGGCAAACTTCAAATCCGCTTTAATTGCGCTCATGGCGGTTGTAGGCAATCAAAAGTTTATAATGAAGTGTTCGTCCCAAGGAATTCAAGGTAGTTTTGCCGAGGGCTTATCGTGCCGCGGCACGATAATAAAACCGTTTCCCCGTTGCGACAATTATTTAATGGCTCATTATCGCATGGCGACACTTCCCTCCCTTAACACGGTCTTTTCGCGAATTGCTCCGTCCTCCGTTTGAATTCACATAATTAATTCGGACGCTAGAATTCGTTAACCCGTCTCGCTGAAATCCCTTCGAGATAACATCGGCGGGTAGCGAGTTGCTTAAAAGAAATTCTGTCGCAGCACATTAGTCTTCGTCGGCGTAATTAACCCTAGAGCCGGATTTTCAAGGCCGTCAAATAATCTCTCGCGTATCTTGAATTTCGTGGGAAACTTTAGGAATTTAACTGTCTGATATCCAACTTCTGCTGCGTGTATATACATCGTAAGGTTTATTTCTGCCATTTTTATATTTACTCGGCTATATCCTCTTGACTTAAATACATCTCATACTTATACTTTTGACAAATGTACGTAATGTTTAATCATTAAATTGTAGTTAATTTGCGATATAATACAATTGTTGATCCTTAATTTTGTAACGGAAAGATATCGATTCATAATCCATAAAATATAGTTATTGGAAACGGGATGCTAAGCTTTAGCTCATACAAATTGAAACTGGCAAGAAAAGTACACTTTCTCGGGGCACCGTTAATGACTCGCGATTCACGCGATCGGCTGGTCCAGGATGAAGTCATAAACTCTGCAGCAGGTGCACGATCCGATGCTTATCTCCCTCGCTCGAAGGCTTAATGTCAAACTAACAAAATGCCTTTTCGTTTTTACTTTGTTTAAACGTTCAACGAGCCTATGGTGAAGCAATAAGAATTACGAGTATTATAGCCATGCCTGTCTCGTACGTAAGCAGTTGTATTTTATCATTAATTATTTCGCTATAAATAATTTACGATATGCATATTTAACTACTATATACCTACGCTGCACATATTTATCGACGATCGAATATTTCTAATTAACTTGATGTTCTCTCGGATTAAAAGTGGATTATATCAGCCAACGATGTGTATCTGCCTTCGCGTAGACACCTCTTACGTGTACAGGTGTATGCGTCCACGCACCTCGACACTGCTTTGAATTTGCCGGTACTAATTTTCATATTCATTAGACAGATCTTGGGATTAGCATGCTAATTGCAGTAATGAGCCGTGGCGTAATACGAGGACTGTTACGCCCTTTATCTGCGTCAGTCAACCGCCATACATCACCGTCCAACCGTTGCACTCGATTTCGATTGCAATCTCGTGAAAAGTCGTTGCGTCGGTTTCGACCTATTTAGTTATAATCGGCCGTACGTATCCGCTTAATGATGTTTCTCGTTTCTTCCCTTTGTTCCATCCCGATAATAACGTTGAATTCCCTATATCAGATTAATCTTGCGAACAATTATAAACGTATATGATGCTTATATTTCTGACTTATTTAAAAATTAATTACTTAATCCCCGACGTTTACCAGAAACCAGTCAAATTATTTCACAATATTGAAATCCGGAATTTGTAGACAGACTACGTAATTAGATTTAAAGTAGACGGTATCTCCACAGAGATTGGCAGCGCATAATTCGTAACGTCGGGACATCACGCGCTTTAGAAAGGACGAGGAAGGACTCGTCACGAAAGGGATTCGCTTTCCCAAGCTGGCGCGAGGCTCCGTCATCGACCTCCAGCGTCGAAGGTTGAAAAGTGGCCGGCGTAAAATGCGCGCATTACTACCGGCGAGGTACGTAGGTCTCCGAGCGTTATAAAGTCGTGTAACACCTGTTAGGCCCGCCGCCGTTCCACGTGACGGGACGTAATTCTATTCGTTCGCTAATGCGGCCCATTGATTTACTGGCGAGTACTCGGTTTCCTTCCGAGAAGCTGGGAGTGCTGGGGAAGAGCCCGATTTCGCGTTGCGCCGCCGAATGCTTTCCGTTTTACGCGCCGGCGAGGCGCGCGGGGTACTCAGTACTCAACGCGGCTTCATCGCGCGGTAACGTCGAATCAGGAAGAGACCACGCGTGTTTGTGTTTCCCCTAATAAGGAACCGCGCGGGGAGTCACTCTCAAGCGTGGAGGACGACGGGCAATAATTCCTCTTTTACGCACTAGAGTTACGTGAGTGATGCATAACGTAGCATCAGGGGGCGAGTTATCGCCCGATTGAGTGCTTAAGAATGACGTGAAATTATTGCGAAAGGTTGGACAGGCTGGAGGGAATGCGCCGCGCGTTAAGCCCAGTCTGCAATAGCTGTAGCAAGCCTTTAGCCTTTTGCTTTAAGGTAAATAATTTTCGGCCAAAAGCGAAAGGACGAGCTGTTTCGTAATCCTCAGGCTTCAAGAGTTGGTCAGATCTCAACTGTTAAGTTTAAGGCTTAAGGCAGCGCGGGAAAGTCTGGGTCTACAATAGGGTGTAGTAAGCTTTAAGCCCTAAGAATTGACCAATCACAGACGATTATTCTCCTCACATTCGACTGTGATTGGTCAATTTCTTAGGGCTTAAAGCTTACTACACCTATTGTAGACCCAGTCAAACGCTTTTTGCCAGAAATCATTTTGCTTCGGGCAAAAGGCTATAAAGGCTTACTACAGGCATTATAGACTGGGCTTTACTAAGAGCTTCGTAACGTTCTATTACGTGCCGTAAGAAAATTACGGGTACAATCAAATAACATTTATATTATTTTCGCACGATAAATTGAACTGTTCTAGAACACGTTTCTAGAAATCTCAATAAAACAACCTTTTCGTTCCACCGACACTGCGAACGAATTAATAAAATGGAAACCGTATTGTGCGGATCTAACGATGCATACCGGTGAATTTCCGCAACGGTTTGCAATAAACCATATGACACTCGACGTCGGGCCCTTCGGGGGTTAAACGGGTCCGGCCGGGCGGCGAGAGCGTCGCGCCGCGTCGGGCCCTCGCAAAACGCGACGCTCGAGCGCGCAACAAAGTCCGAGCGCGAAACTGAAGGTCGCCGTTGTAGCCCGGATGGTTCCCGGCGGCGGTGGCGGCGGCGGTGCGTAATCGAGGGGCCCTCCCGCGCGGAATCGCGCGGACGGACGGTCGTTCGGGTCGTTCGGTTCATTCATAAGCCGAAGCCGCGCCGCGGTTCGTTTCCGTGCGACTCCTCGCTCGATTGAGTCCAAGGGGGAGAGAGAGAGAAAGAGAGAGACGTGTTGCGTGTGTGCGTGCGTGCATTCGCATCCGACGGTTGCGCTGCGCGGCAGGTGTGTAGGTGGTAGGATCGCGCTCCGTGTACACGCGACGGTCGTGTAGGTGCGTGTACGTGTCCGAGAACGGACGTGTGTACGAGCGGCGTAAGCCGGTCTACTTGGGTGGTCCGTCGAAGAAGGGACCGCACGCAGCGGCCTGCTCCCCCACCAGAAAAACCGCGCCGTCCCCCCCACTCGGGGTAACCGCTCAAACAGGCCTCGCACACTCCGCGAGCGCGGCTCGTACGGACGCCGCTGACCGTCACCTCTGTGTGTGCGCGCACGGGCAGAGGGGGGGGGGGGCAGGGGCAGGGGGCACAGGGGGGGACGGCTGGAATATCTCTCAATCTAGCGGGCTGAATTCCGGCCGATGCGCTTACCAGCGAGGAGGGACTAAGCCGCCTAAACGCGCGCACGTATGCTCCATCCGCGATGCCGATGCGCGCTCGCCGCGCGACCGTTTCGTGCTTAATTAATTGAGTAGAGTGTGACTCTTTATGCCGGGCGGCCGAGCCGCCCCGGAATATCGGGGCAAGTCCACCGCGAAGAAGCGTGATGAACTCACAATCAGTAAGGAGTCTCAACTGCAACGATGGATTTGCATATAGGATCCGCGAGGAAGCTCGTATAGGACACGCTGATCGATCGCTCGCGCTTTAATTAAAAGATATTCTTTTGTTCAAATACGCTCGGATAATTAATCGAGGGTTCGCCGAATTTGCCTAATCCATTTAGAGATACACACAATCCGCACGTGCTCGTGCATCGTCTACGTGTGTGTTCGCGCGCAGGTTCGAACGAGAGGGCCGCCTTACCACGTGTTCGTGCTGCCGTTCGTTTCCTCGAGGGAAAGGGATCGATTGATCGATCGGTACATTAACGTACGATACCCGCAGCCCGGGTGATCGCGGGCCCACCCCGTCCTCTCGATCAAAGTCGTGAATCCCGGACGCGGGATCCCGCCCCGGCTACCCCGAAGGAAATTCAGATTAAAAATCGCCTTTATTATCAGATCGCTCTCGTTAAATACTCAGTCCCGTGATAAATGGCGGCACGAATTATCGTATTGTCTTTGAGGAAGTCTTATCATCTCCGTCGGATCGCGACCGTGCATCACGGAGGATGGACGTCCTGGGGCGGAATCCTCGCGCCCGCGAGAAGAGGACAGAATTAATTTTCACCTTTGCGCTATCAGTTTTATTCCTGATTATCATATTCAAGCGGAACTACCAAGGAGAACAGAAAAGTCAAAATAATGTCAATTTGACATCATAGTGACCAAATTTGTGTCATTTTTTGGTCATGATTGAAATCTCGATGTAAAAATCAAAAAGACATAATAAAAAAGGAGACGATATAAAGTCATTAAGTCATCTGAGATCGAGATTTTAATCATGACCAAAAAAATGACATAAATTTGGTCAATATAATGTCAAATTGACATTATTTTGACTTTTCTGTTTTCCTTGGGTAAGAGAGCGGAACTAAAAAGAAAACGAGTCTCTCTCTTCCTTCCTCTCTCTTCAATTCTTCGAAATCATCGAGAGGACCGATAACGATCTTTTTGAACATCCGGATTGCTCAATCTGATTGCATCATGGTCCAAGAATCGGGATTGTCGGGTAGAGATTTACGCTTTCAATCCAGATTCTTCCCGTGAAATTACGCGTGGGAGTCCTACTCTGTTAAAACGTTGTCAACTCGATTTACGGGCAAAGTACGCGCTTGTCACCTTCGTAAGTCGGCGCGTGTAAGTTCAAAGATCAATGCGCCGGTGAACGCGTGGACGACGAATGATATATCTGCCGTGGCGATCCGGGGGAACTTTAATCGGTGCTCGCATCCGCAAACAATCGCGCCGATGTTGGACGAGACGTCGTGCAAAGTACGACACAACAAACCGGTTAATTTGCATGTCAATCAGCGTAATGTATGTCATAATCGAGCGGCGCAGGCGAATTAATGGCGGTGTGAAAAAAAAAACATGTTTTGTCAGGCGTGCGAAATCGAAAACAAAACGGAAATGTTCAAGACGCTATTCTTGCTTTCCGCGTTCGTCGGCCGCGCGACTATGCCGTCGCACTTTACGCGCGTCGATAGTCAGGCGTGGTAAACCAGTCGTTTTATATGCAAATCTTCTACTATTTATATCGCGAGCGAATTGTAACGACTAGTCACGAACGTGCGAGGGCTTTGAGCTCGCCAACGTCGTTTTTACCTCTCTCGATGATTACGTCGTCAAATGCGAGCAGCGGCGACAGTCATCTATCTGCGATTAGAGAGAGAAAGAGAGAGAGGAGTTCTGCAGTGGTCTGCACGCTATGTTTCCGCAATAATCGATAATTATTTTAATTAGACGTCGAGATAGCGTAAATTGCGCGGCAACGTCGATTCAATGATGAATCTCTTAATTATCTCGCGTCACTCAACTCGGTAAAGTCCATCCTTCACGATTGATATAATCATGCGTGTTAAGATCTCTATTTAACGCGTTTAAATACCCAATCAGAAATCGGGTTATCAATTATAGCGAGTTTAAAAATATTGCGGAATACGAGTAACAATGATTTTTAGAGAATAGCTATTGCGTAAATTGCCGTATTATTAACGAATTAGAGTCCGAAGTTATCTTTGTCTCTTCTTTTAGAAGCTGTTGAAGAAAGAAAAAATCATGCATTTTCCTATAGTACGTCATCGAATGTACATCCTATACGCTTCGGTCGAGGCTAATAAAGCGATTTTGCCCGGTGCTCCGTTCAAGTATAGGCTGTCCGTCGGCTTAACCGAATAAAACCAGTTCACTGGCTGACAGTGCGCAAACAGGCCCACAATTTTCTCAATGACCCCGGTACTTAACCAAAGTAACCGCTAGCAATAAAGGACCTGGCGATTAGGTACCGTACCCGGGGGTCTTCCTCGTAGTCAGTCCTCGAGAAGTCAATCGTAAGGACTCGCGTTCGACGACTCGGCTTACTCGTCAGGGTATCCCCGCTAAAGTAGCCCCCTTTAAATGCTCGTGTTTCGTAATTGAGTATACCCTCGCTCGCGATTAACGCGGACGTTTGCGGGCGAAACTCGCTCGTCGTACGCTGACCGTTGCGTGCCGCATCATTTTTCTCCGCTGGTACGCACGATTAAAATGTATGTGAGATACGTCTTGCCCAGCCTTTTTTAACAAGCGAAGAATGTTGGTGTGTGTTATATCTCCGATTCTCTTTTCTTTCTCTCTCTTTCCTTCTGCTTAGATTTTTGGAATTGTCTTCGATATGTTCTCATGTAGGCTTAATAACATTGTAGCTATCAAATTATTACTGGTCCACGCTTTCCTCTTATCTACTAACCCGTTAATGTCGCACAATCATCGTCGCCTGTGACCACCGCGATCGTATTATCAGATATCTCCATTCCTCGCCGGAATGGACCCCTCGGCCCCGAGCTCGGTTTTGGACGCGGTCGCTAAATGAGATCGCGGAGACAAGACCAGCGCGGCGTTCCGAGTTTTGGAAGGATAAAAAACGAGCTGTCGTACGCGTGTGTCGCGGCGGACCCTCACCTGGGAGACAGCAGGTTATATAAGATCGGGGCCCAAAGTATCCATTATATCGAGCACGATATCTTCGTACCTGGTCGTTAGAGAGAGCAGTCCGCGGCCACGAAGAAGAGCGCACTCCAAGAAGAACTCGTTACGTTGCAGAGCGGAAAGGTGGACCGTGAAGTGGCCTTTGTCATTGGAGACTTCCTTGAAACTGGTCGCGGATCTCTTTAGGATCAGTGAATGGCTCCTCCGTGCCTCGGTACGCTACGGGGTACTTTAGTTTTCGAGAGCAAGTCGCCCGTCCCAAGTACGATAATCGCTGCAACGAGTTGCGTGATTGCTAACGGCTCGCATCGGAGCGAACTGCCTCGTTTCATTGCCGCCGAGAAACGGGAGACGTAATTACAAGTTTCGCTTTCCATCGGGTGTATCATGCGAAAAGTAAGTTCTTCTGCGAAGACACTTCTCGGATGATTCATTAGCGGTAATTGTTGGCAAGCAAACGACTAAAAAAAGCCTGCGCCGTTCTTTGTCTTTGGATCTGCTTTTTTTATTTAATTAACTTGAGCTGACTTGTAATTTCCAAAATGTTACACCGTCCGTAATTTCCCACAGTCGAATGTACTTGTCAATGTAAAATGAATGTACGATACAAAAAAATTGAGGATAGCGTGGGTCGTTTGAGTGATTAATAATATGCCTTATATCGATACAGGGGCTTATATCATGTGTTAAAATTGCTGCCCTTTGGCAGCCGTATAATCATGAGATACTCGAATGATAGATTACAGATTGCGCCGTTCATCTGATAAGAGGTACATGTGCCTATCGATGCCCACGTTACGTTGCACGTTGCTTCACGAACTTGATAGTCACGTCAGACGAAATGCTCTTCACCATCGCAATCAACGAATTAGGACGCTCTAAAAGCGCTGTACTTTAATAAAGATTTATGTACATTGCACAAAGCGTATAAAATCGCATTTTGATATAAGATATTCATTCATAATTCCTGCGTTCTGTACTTCTATGATAAGATTGTCGCACTTAATAAATCGAGCGATGTAAAAATCGACGGTCTCTTGACAAATATCTATATTTGTCAAAAGACCGTCTATATTTATCTCATACTTGATGAGAAATCCTATAAACGAGCAGACAAGTCGAACACTTTTTGTCCACAAAGACTCGCGATTCGCAAGCAGGATGATCGACTGATAACATAGACGAAAGGAGGAGAGAAGAAGTAGTTGAGACATATTAAGTCGAGTTCACGTGTACATCGAAGGGGCGTGACTTCGTGCCTCACCTGTCTCCGTCGCAACTAATTGTGGAACACGAGTGACGTTGCATTGTTTCGTGCTGTGCTAAATTGCCGAACATTTTCGTACTTCTCGCTCGCTAAGCACCCACCCAAAACTTTTTTTCAACAGAATTTATGGACAATCAAAGGTAATAAGTATCGACTAAAAAACGAACAATGATTTTCGATGGAAACACATTATAACCGTAGCGTAAATCGACTTTAAAAAGATATAGATAAATAGATTGACGCAAAGCAAATATATCTTCACCTCGGAGATCACAAACTTCACGTACAAAAATTGTTCATGGAAAATGTCTTTAACATTAATTACTCAAAATCGAAAGTGTGACCGTACTTCAGCGATATGTGTTTCGATCAAGATCGCGAGTGTGTTACGAGCTGTGATCTGTCGTCGCTTCCGTTTCAATGTTCGCGTCGGTCCTGTCGCGCGATTTCGCCGGCTGCAGCTGCAAAGATCGCAGCAGCATTGACCCGTACAGTGGTTTCGACTTGGGGGAAAAAAAAAGACTCGCCGCTGCCGGACTACCGCGTGGGCGGAATGCATTCAGAGTCCGGTTGCAATAAAGTAATAAGCTTCTATAAATAGCGGCACGAAGCGGCATGGAAGGAACACCGTAGAGAGAACCGTGGAAGCATGGATGAAGAGGCCTGACCGCGAAAGTCAAGAACATAATCATAGACTACGATCAAGCGGACTCTTCGTCCTGCGCGCATCCCTTTCTCTCTCCCTCTCTTTCTCCCTTTCTTTCGGTCTCTCTTTCTCGCACGCTTCGGCGCGTCCATCCTCTTGCATTGAAAGGCGACGGAAACATCGTATAATTTTCTTACGGACCAATTAATGTAACTTCGCCACCCATGCTGCCACGCTGTCGCAAAAACGCGGGTCTGTCTGAGCCGCCTGGTGTCCGAGCTCGACTTGGAAATGAACGGCGAAGTTGGTGCTCGATAAAAGGAAGAACGTGTCCCTGATATAATTCAGTCGAGCGCGGAGTCGTTGATTGCGATTGCGCTCGGCTTCCTCAGAGTCGCGCGTTGTTTTGGCGTAGAAAATCGCCGGCCTTCTTTCCACCGGCAATAGACGGTAGATTTACGGCGAGATTACTCGCGGCACCGCGTGATTTATCGATTGCCTTGACGCGTTCTTGGAACGTAACGTTCGGAAAACTGCCGATGCGATGAAGATGAATGATGGACAGTTGAAAATCGGGTAATTGAATTCACCAGCTTCGACAATTAATTTATCCTTTCAATCTGGGACTTTTTTCCGACGATGCAAAAGTATCTTACATCAATTGTCGCGTCTAAACGATGTACCACATGTAAACGTCACTTTCATCTGTCGATATCACGATATCGTAATTTTGTCGAAGTTTCACAGACCCCGCTTCCGACATCGCGAAACGAGCGCGTTCGTGAAACAAATGCGATCTAAAAAAAATATTGCGGTCCGATTGACAATGGCTGCGTTCAGCAGAAAAAGCAACTTTGCAACTGTTGTAAAATTCTCTAATACACAGTAAAAAATAAAATGGTAATTGTAAGATTTTTCACATGTCCCAGAAAGTCTACTCTAAATTTTAAGTTAAATTAACACATTCATCGTGTGTTACTTGTTGACAAACTAGAAATGTTAATTAATTAACACTATACTTTACATTTATGTTT
>NJRP01000106.1:384743-402255 GCA_003063835.1 Aphaenogaster floridana | reverse complement strand
TAAACGCGGGAGAACTGACCTTGCTGCCGATATGGGTAAACCACGCGGGATATCGTCCGGTTCGTCGTTTCAATCGATTAATAGTATTCAGGAACGTATTCAAAGTCCGGGCAGGCCACCCTGCAGTCGACTTTCGCCACACACCTTGCCGGGATCTCGCCGTAGGCAAGAAGGCGGTCGGCGTCTCGGCTCATTAAAGCTAATAATATGGATTTACTAATCTCTCTACTCTGCCGGGCGGACGTACCCCCGCGCCGTCTTTCCCGATATTTACTCGTCCTCGGTCAACCTCGATGAATTACGAAATTCGCAAGTTCTCACATCACTCGTAAGTGGCTCGGCTTGAATAAATCATTTCTGTATTTTCTAGAGCGTACTTAACGACCGAAGTGGTTAAAAATATGATGTAATTATGTATATTCCAGAGGCGCTGTGTAAATTATCTTGAGGTAAAAAAATATAATATGCAAGAAATATAATATCTGTAATTTTCTTGTCGGGATGTCCATGGACCTTATAAAGATATCTATAGGATATACATTTGTGGACTCTCTAGGAATATCCCAAAATGGACATGTTTGTATGTCCGTTAATATCCATTAAAGTCGCTCATCCACGAACAGTACGCGGCACCACTACCAGATGGACGCGGAGTTATCGTATTTCTCGTAAGTAAAAAAAACCATGTAAGATGGAATAAAAGACGCAGCATTATAAAAGTCTTCACTCATGTTTTAACGAAATGGTTTTTCGAAGACAAATCCCTAAAATATTTAAAGATACTTTCAAAAATAATATCGCAATACTTATAAGCAATGTAGATGATCAAAGAAGTCATGATTCATATTACAACAATATTCTTTATAAAATAAAAATGAAGGACTTTAACAAGAATCGATTAATTGTTTTCTAAATATTTTTAATTGAAAATTCACATTTTTTTTTAAAAAATGTCCAAAATGGGTCCAAAATTAATCCATAATATGTCCATAATCGGGTATGTTTCGGACATTCCGTGGACGTACAAAGTTATGACAAATGTACATCGAACGTCCGACGGACTCTATTTGGATTTCGTATGGACGTCCCAATGTTCAAAAGCGGATGTCCAATGGATTAACAATGGATGTCCTTGTGCTATCTGGGAATTGCTGCACTGAGAAAAAAAATTTGTTGAAAAACGCAAAATATGTTTCATCCAACTAAAATATTTAGTCCGATACGTTCAACTAAACATTAGTTGGTTTAACTGAACATTAGTTGAATTAACTAATTCTTGATTGAAAAATTTTTATGATTGACATGAACTATACACGGAAAGAATGATTTTGCTGAAATATTAAAAAATTTGGCCAGATACAGATCTGAAAAATAATTTTGTTGGATCATCAAAATAATTATGTAGGACGCCTTAAATAGTTACTAGAATATCAAAACTTTTTGCAGCATTATCATTATGTTGAAGTGTCCTACATAATTATTTTGATGATCCAACAAAATTATTTTTCAGATCTGTATCTGGCCAAATTTTTTAATATTTCAGCAAAACCGTTCTTTCCGTGTACCTTTTTTAATGCAACTTAATAACTGTTGAATCAACCATTGGATCAACAACAGTACAAATTTAATCCGTACAATCAATTTTTTTCTCAGTGTGATGAAAGTCGTATGTTTGTCACGCAGAAAAATTGCGATCTAATGTAAGAGGGAAGGTGTGCGACGGACGTCGTGCTCTTGAAGTGGCAATCGCTCGACTTCATCACGGTGAATTTATCGTGAAATGTGAGAAGATTGTTGTTGCCCGTGACAAATTAACCCGAGTCCTAACTCCATCTATTCTCCGGGAAAAAAAATGAAATGTAGCACGGTGAATGAGAGGGTGACGGGGAAGGGGCATAATGCGAGGTTTCAAGCTTGACATAATTAACCGGCCTCTGAGCACCAGTTAACGCGTCTGTAAGGAACTTATTACGAGTAATATGTGTGGCGTTGTTATGTAAAATCTCTTGCGGAAAACTTAATTGGATGTGGCATACAGCTATTATCATCAGGCGGGAAAAAAACTGCGATATACGAGAACGAAATTGGTAATATTCCAGCAGCTGGAAACGGGACAGATATTCGCTAATATCAGATTAACATCTCGCAAGATTTAAATTATATAGAAACGCGCGGCTTAAAGTAATTCGGAGCTTACGCGCATTTTTCCGTCTCTTTCAATCGGTCCGCTCGCGAATGCTCCTATTTCGATAACGGCTATTAATCGAACGCGATTAGCCGGTTTTGTTCCCAACGTTTCAGTTAATGGTACGTTATTACCTATAGGTACACGCACTAAAGAAATATCGCTCGAACGTGCCGCGAACTCGCGGTAAAATAGCGCAATGCAAATCGAGCGAGAGTTTGACTCCTACGTAAGGCAGGATCGTGCTTTATTGCGATTACGAGCGCGATCGTCGTAAAGTACATCGGCCAACGTTGGCTATTTCCACAGCGGATGAACGTAATGACACAAGCGTGTGTGACGTATAGGTACCTGTTCCCTCGGTCCGACGCTCAACCATTATCGAAGGCTCGTAAATTTCGGACTCTCGAGCAATCACGCGAGCGTACCGCGATTACGTAAAGACGAGCGGATATTTATATCCATAAGCACCGTATCGCGGTGTGGAGGATACCCCGCAACCGCTCCGTTGAAAGGTCGATCATCGACCTGCGCTTTACTCTCGCTTACCTCTAACCGGGTTATAGCGCGGATAAATTCTTTATTTACCGTGATATCGACATATACACACACATTTCGAGTAATACATTCTCGAAAATATGTGCCGTGAGACTGGCCAGGTTCTAGCGCATGATCGGGTGAGACTGAGACATTTGTTAACAATGTTACGAGCAACGTTATACTTCAGAGCCGCTGTTAGCATTATATGAATTTTTCAGATTGCTTTACTTAGGTCGCCATGTGTCGCCGAGGTAGGCACGCGAATCCGGAATTATGCATAAGTTGTTTTCCTCGAGATTGTTAAGTTATTTTTAGGATACCGTAATTGTCTTACGACTCTTGTATCAATATCGTTCAACCTTTACGAATATATCTCGCTCCATCTCGCATTCGCGTAGCGCGTTTTCAAAAATGTGAATTATGGACTTAACGTGGCACTCGCGACGTGGATTCTTCCGGGACTGCGAGCTACTTTTGCAGGCCGGAGAATCTTTGGGGTGCCGAATAGGGAAGTCCCCCTCTGAGCCTCTATAAATTCATTAAAGCAAACCCTTCGACAGTGTCGCGCTTCGCGACGTCGATCGAATTCCAGGCATAGTCGCCACGAGGGTGAACGAAGTCTTTTTCTCGCACCACGTGTCCCGCCCGGGTTTACGTAGGGTTCGGTAAGTAGCCCCGCCGTGGTATTTGCAGTTAATTTACTTTGTATCCACTCTTCCCCTCAAAAGCATTAAAGCGGACGCATTTTTTTAGTTATCTCAAATTTCCATCGTAACGTCGTTTCGACATGATTATGACATGCGTAATATTTGTAATAAATCCGAGATATGTAATGTAATGTCATGTATGTAGGATGGCTCAGATTGACTAACGATCAAACTTAACGATCGAATTTTTATCCGCAACAGTGCTGTTTTCACGCGCTTGCGACGCTCGAACGTTTAAGTTCAGCCCGCTCCGTAAAGTCGGTCGTCCACGCAAAACGCTACTCAGCTACTTTAGCGGTCAGATAATCTCCGATACTTTATGCTCCTCCACCTTCACTCTCCCACATCTCTCGCGTGTAGGCATCGCGGGTTCAAAGCCGTAAACGTGTCTCTCACGATGCGGCGATGTCTGGAAGGAGGCAACGAGAGGCACGAACGAAAAGTACACGAAGTCGTATAGAACGCGGGCGGGGGATACGTGATCGAACAGGGTGGAGGGAAGAGGTAAGAAGAGAAAGAGGTTTGCGGTAATTACGTAAGAGAATCAATTAAGCGCGCGAATACCTGAAGAGCTATATCCATCCACCTACCTACCAAGGGTTATTAATGAACTCGTCAGATATCCGTTAAACGTTCCCAGTTCGATCGTGTGGCCTCTCTCTCCTCTCTCTTTTTCCTTCCCTCGCTCTCTCTCTCTCTCTCTTTTTCGTACGATTACTCGTAGGTCCACCGCCGTTATTTTGTAGGCAACGAGGACGAATCGGTAATTAATATTGGAGCTTACGATGCTGGAGGGTGATTGGGTCTTTAGTGAATAGGCCACTAGGATGGGTCCATCCGGTGGCGCCGCCCTTGATATATCAAGGGGGTGTCTACGTAGATAAATCGGGGGTTTATCTTATTTTCACGCTGAGAACACTTAAGCTTATTGGATTTTATGGTAAACATCGTCGCTCGGTGGAAGATCGTAACTGCCGCGGGAGGTATTGGGTTGTAAAGTGACGTGATCCGCTCCAGCGAATTTTGTTGTTTTCGGTCGAGGATCATTTCCGTTAGGTTCGTAAAATTAATCGCGCCGGTGCAGTGGAGACTGTGCGCCGGGTTTGCACTGAGAGAAAAATTTATGATATTTGTGACTATAATGAAAAGTTAAATAATTATAGAGTTAGGTGCACCATTCTTATAGTTATTACTGCTATAATGTTAGTAATAATAACAAAAAATAGTTACAAATACCATAATTTAACTATATTATTATAGTAAATTATATTATGGTTGGCACATAGCAGTAATAACTATAAGAATGGTGCACCTAACCATAATTATTTAACTTTTCATTATAGTCACAAATATCATAAATTTTTCTCTGGTGTCGCTCAGAGATGGCGGTTTTCTTACCATGCTGCATTTCGATATGAATGACACTCTCGCACTAAACACCCTCTCAAAGACGAATCGCTCGAGTACTCGGCTGCATTCTATTTTCACACGAGCACCATGGTCGTTAGCCGCGCTTTTTGGTCGAAAAGCCGCGCGAATTTTTGAACTCCATGAACCTCGCAACTTCCGACGGGCGTGCGCTACAATGAATTCCGCTATTGTGCAAAGCCCGTATCGCGCGTATAATGCGTTTAGATAATTCAGATTAGATAATCGGCGGGATAATCGTGCGTTTATACCGCGCGTATTCAGTTGCAGCGCAATTAACTTCCATGGGCCGGTACGGCCGTGATTAATCGAGACGCGTCCATGAATTTATGGATTTCATTTAATATCTCAATGCGCGCCGGGAAAGTATAATTGAAACACGGCCTTGCCGATTGAAAGGCAAAAGCATCGGGAATGAGCCGGGAATTAAAAGGTACTTAACAGTATGACAAAGTAATTAACCATAAAGAGAAACTTTAATCAGATAACGTACCGCGGGGCGCGTAGAGTTGACTGCACTTCGCCACGAACCCACGATGTAAGAGTGCAATGGTATAAATCTTACGTGTTTCTTTTACGAGCTCACGGAACGTTCGGTGCATTTTATAACGATGATTGTAGCACGCTCGACAGAAATATTATTAACATTTCAATCCGAGAGAACGGACTGCACGTTAACGTTGTATATGTAGTCCTCATCTGTCTCCTCATCATTTTCCAATCATCAATCACGATGGCGCAAAGACTGAAAAAAGGTTTACACCGTGAATGTATACGCATATAATTCATGATAATTTTATTTTTCTTCCTCCCTGAAGATAATTAATTCCAAAGAGGTAATAAAATCCATATTGTAAATCGACGAGTGTAAATCCCCGTGCGACCTAACTTGGAGGTAATAATTGTTGAAGAAATGCTGTGTTGCTTCTTGCGAGAGATAAGTGTGTAAACGAGATAGCGGAGTTTCAGCCTCGTTGAAACGTGGTTCGAGTTCGGAGGAAGACACATTCTGCTGACACACGTGCAAAACGCCTCGACGTCGGCGAGGCTGGAGCAAAATGACGTAACGATACCTCGCTAACGACGTAAGCGAGATCCTCGACGAGCGAGATCCACGTCGATCCACAAAGAAACGCAGGAGGATGCCATCCTAATCGCTCGAGCGACGGTAGGGTCGATCACACGCATACGCATACGCACACGCATATACGTCCACGGAGTTTCTCCTTCTTCCGCGTGCGTTATCTCTCCCTCGCTCTAACGACCAGTCAGTCACTCCGGGATAAATTATAGCCGTACGGAAGGAGAACAGCGGCCGGTTTTTCGGGCCCGGTAGTGTGGGTGGGCCCGTCGTGTCTTCTCGAACGGGTATGCACGTACGTACACGCGTCGCACACGCACAGAATGATACGCGCGTGCACGCAAGTACATACGCACGATACACTTACGTGTATAGTCGCGTGATATAGCCGAGCAACAAATTTCCACCTGACTACCGGCTAACGATCGCGCGTGATCACCGCGATCGGATATTTTTGATCTTGCCAGCGGCTTTTTGTTTCGCCTTCCGCGAACCCGCCCGACCGGTTACGACTTTCCTCCCGATTAAAAGTTACCATCCTCTTCGCTTCGCGGTAGTACGTCATCCGTCATTGTGCGCGCCGATCTTGTCGCACTGTCAGCGACACGTGAAATACGCATAGCTCGGTGTCGATGATGCAAGCGATCGCTTTTTGCCGCCGCCGCGTTTTTCGCCGCGCCGCCGCAATTTCGCGCGATGGTATGCCCGTGATAATTGACGAAAGGAAGTGTTCCTGCGTGCCACGGGACGTTACTCGAGTTCCAGCTACTCGAACTAACCATTTCTTCCTGTACGGTCGGACACCTGTTCGCGGAAGAGCGAGGCTGAAAAATTTTAGTCACCGTGATATGCGCGGGCAATGTAGGTAGTAGGTATACTACATTGCTGTTCAACCATTCGATCTTCGAATTGTAAAAAATGAGGATTATTAATCCCTCAAGGGTACACATATTAACTCACTCGGGCCTACGGGTACACTGGGCACAAAATACCCAGTCGCAGTTTTTCGTTTATAATTTCACTCTTAATTCAACGTAGTTTTTTTTAAATTAAAGTTTATGCAATTCTGCGTGAAACGAACCGATTAGGTTTAATAACTCTAAAGCGGAAGTATTAATCATTGAAGAAAAGAAAAATTTTCGAATTTTCGCGTTTTTTTTATTCAATCTTTGATATCTCCGGTTCTAATTGACGAAAATAAAAATCTAAAAAAGCATTTTAAAGCGGAAAAGTAGTAGTTCAACGATATGGTAATCGTTTTTTGATACGGCTTTTAGGCTCGTTTCTACCTGATCCTTATACCATCCGAATTAAATTACGGGTCAAACATACGCAGGGTACCCTTGAGGGGTTAAATTCCCAGAACTCGAATTAATATCGCGAGCTGGCTCGAAAGCTGATAAAAGCTGATGTCGCGCATTAATGTGTACAACTACAAATTGCGCTGTTTCACGTTCACGTGCCTGTCTAGATTTGTGGGATAATTTAACACTTTCTAGGAAAACACGGTTCTCCAGCTGTCTGTCCTACGGTTAACAACGTATACGACGTGCAAAATATGAGCGTCATACGGATTATAGTTTACGTTGCACACCCTCAGGGAGCTGTTATATTTTCTTTTGCAAAACATATGTACGCGTATCATGTGATACGACTGAAACAAGAGTTGAAAGGCAATTGGTCACGCTACGAATAAATATCGCTCGCGAGTAAATAGTACGACTGGGAGACATTAAGAGGTAGAGGAATTTTTATTGCAGGTTGCAATAATTGACGGTTCGACCGTAATGTACAACTGTGTCCACGCTCGCGTTTGATAATGAAGAAACTGTCGTTACGCTCGCAAAGTACACACATTTTTCTAGATGTTGTCATTACGCGCCGCTCTCGCGTGCGGAGGTGCACCAAAACGCACGTAGTCATATCCTATATCTGCTATTGCTAATAATTTCCTCAATCTCGTTAACAATGAAAACACGCAAACACTTCTCGCGGCGCACGCAAATAAACGGCCCATCGTACGATCGCGACGCGATCCGGCATTTTTGACTTCGCTCGTCTCTTCCACGAAGTCGTCCGACCGGTTGCCTTCTGCCTTCCATAAATATTCTACCCCTCGTCGTAATGATGTCATCCATTACCACTACCGCAGTCTTTTTTATCGTATTATCGATGAACGAAATATAGATATCTCCGAGGCGAATGGCAGTTAATATGATAAGTTCAATTAAAAACGGTGTCTCGAATACCTGATCATTTTTTTTCGCTACTTTACGTTTTCTAAAGACGTCGCTGAAGATTCATTCGCGGTATGTCGGGTTTGTAACGGAATCTATTAGTATTTATGATTTAAAACGGTTGTTTTACGAAAAGTAAAAAAAGAACGTTTATCTCAGCGTTGAAATCGAGAGATTTTTATATCTAAAACGTGTGCTTTATACATTACACTACCGTTCTAAAGTATTTACCCACTTTGTCTTCCTTAATTAAATGATAGAAATTCAAAAGATTAATGAACAATTTTAAGAGTGGACATTGAATGTAATAATAATGTTTGATAGATCAAAATTTTTCATTCTACAAATATAAAGAGAATATAACATTGCGTATACTGTACATTTAATATTAAATAAAGATTGCCAGTTGTGTCGGTCTTAAATATATCCTTATTGTTAATCATCACTGGCGGTGTAAAACATTATACTCGGAATATAACAGAATTAGAATAGAAATTAAACATAACAAAGTTCATGTAGAAATTAGAGTGGGCAAATATTTTTGAGCGGTAGTGTATACTCGCACGTTTTACGCTCTCGCATAATTAGGCTTATGTAAGCGTCAGCGTGCACTGATACACAGGTTACTGGTATCCGATTCTAGGTGGGCGTAAAACAAGTCCGATTATCTCTCCCACCGGAGGCAACGCGACGGCGTTCAGTGCGTGTCAGAGTGTCGAGCAATCCACCTATCCGTTTATAAATCTATAAATACCGTACGGAACGGGGACGTTAGTCCGCGTCGAAACGCAGTCTCGCGCGACAACAACAAGACGTGTATTTCCTTAATACAGTCGTCACGCGCAAGAAGAAGGCAACGAGGCGGTAGACAGACATCGAGAGGGAAAGAGAGAGACAGACAGAGAGAGAGAGAGAGAGAGAGAGAGAGAAAAAACTGTGGTTTTTTCGCTGCTAATAATTTACCGAATCTGTCGACGGTGTGCCACGTGTCGTCGCGGCGCCCCACGGGAATACCGCGTGCCCGAGAAGAATCCGTGACACGAGGCGGCCCACCCACGTACGCGTGTAAGACCCCTCTCCTTTCAACGCAACGGTACCGCACAATGTACTCCGATCCTCGCGAGTGAAACGAGCGAACGAATGAACGCGTAAATTCATGGCAGAGGCGAAGACGTATTCGTCGTGTCATTGTTCGTTGACGACAGGACTACTTCCGGCCCGCATTTGCGCGCTCGAGCGCTTCCTCCTATCGCGGAGCCGCGTCTGCCGAGGGGCCACAACGTGATTGACGTGCTCTGGATGATCAACTCGTGTCCACACTCGACGTAAGAGACTTGGCTAATCGACGCTAGTCTCATTTCAGGGGTAGAGGCGCCTTGTGTGTATTGTCGTTAGTACTCGTATATCTTATACGAGTGGCAGCAAGTACAATTATGATTGATATCTGTTGAAGTGACGGATTGAAATTTGGAAGCTCCAGACACAAAGTCGTTTGAACCTTTTTATCCAAAGTGTGCTGTGCAAAAGATTTTAAATAAATTAAAGAAATTTTTGAAAGTGCTGTATTATTATGTTTGGCAATTTATTTAAAAAATTTCAAAAGACTGGATCTCTTGTGAATGATATGTATCGAGTGTATTGCGACTACACTGAGAAAAAAGTACTTAAAAATTTATTTCTGTGAAATGAGATTTATTTAAATACGGCGAAATGATATTTTATTTCTAGAAAATAAACCATCTAATGAGAAAAATAGCTAAATTTAGCTATGATGACGGAATATACATTTCTGTGAAATATACCTAATTTTTCTCATTAGATGATCCATTTTCTAGAAATAAAATTTCATTTTGTCGTATTTAAATAAATCTTATTTCACACCGAAAGAACGATAAGGTTGCCACAACCACAATAATAGTAATATTTGGTACAGCCACGTCCTGTGGTTGTCACATTGTTTTGTGTAGTGCTTCTATATTTGTCTCAACATTCACTATGTTTGCTGTACCAAATGCATATAGTTGCCTTCACATCAATATGAATGTGACAACCACAGGACGTGGCTGTACCAAATATTACTATTACTGTGGTTGTGGCAACCTTATCGTTCTTTCGGTGCACAGAAATAAATTTTTAAGTACTTTTTTCTCAGTGTAGCTGGGACTGGTCAAGTTTCTCGCTGTTCCTAATAAAGTAACTTAATGTACGGCCGGTACACGCGGCGGCTAAACGGACGATTTTCATTTGATACAATGAGCGCAAATGAGAGAGCATGTCCGATACGTGTAAAACCACTGCCGCCAGATGTAAGCGTATTATAATGTACGTCGTTGACATATTCGGTGACTTACGTGACTGCGGGCTGAATTAGCTGCGCCCAGTTACAAGGCAGGGAAGTAAAGACGCGATCATTATGTCGTAGTCTTGGAGCGACGACAGGTCCACTTTCGTGGTCTCTAAGCACTTTCTCCTCCCGTGAATTATTCGCCATGAGGAACACCTTGACGTGTTCCGTTCGAGTACGGCTACGAAAAGCCGTTTCCATAAAGGTTACCTGAGCGTTAGACGTAAACGCGAATAGGTCCGATCGAGCTTTTGAACATGTTTTTAGAAAGCGAACTTCTCGAATTAATAACATCTATTCGGGTCAATCTACGTCGTCACTGTCTGCGCCATTGTCGAACGTCAAGCGTGAATTTGCGCTGCCGTTGTTGGCGACAACGGCCATTTAAAGCGCGTCCGTTATTCCGGCGTGCATTCACGACCGCTTCGATGTGTACGTACGAAGACTAGGGAGGTGATTGATGTCCTCCAGAAGGCACAATCAACCAAGCGCGTTCCACCGAAGGAAGGAAACACCACTACCGTCTTCAAAACCACGCGCGATTCAAAAAATTTAATAACAAGCGGAGATTTATTTTGTCATTTGCAGTTCCGCTCTAAGGGTTTTGAAACGATCAACATACATTGTTAATGCAGCAAATCACACTTTGCGATATAAGGAATATAAAATTATTTTACATTCCTCGAACGTTGTTTGTTGTTAGAATTAACAAATATAAAATCCAATGGCCATATCGTAGGCGAGATGAAATTCGTTCCGCGACGTGATGCTGCGGTTGTGAAGCAACGGCAATCATCGAACACGATTCTCCGAACGAGCCATTCTCAAATAGAACTTCCACGAATTTATTGCACGTGTCACGCAGCGATCGGGGGTCCCTACGCGTATAAAACGGTTATAAGAATTCGTGATTGGTGTCATGAGGCGCGGGGTAATTTCCGTCCATAAAAGCATACGACAAACAGCTTCCTCCCGTGAGACACCTACGCCCGCGTGGTTTTATTGCTATACGTGTGTAAATCTTGCAGACGTGGCCAACGAGATTGACGAAGTTGACCAAAGAGAATCATCTGTCCGTTCGTCGATAACGATGAAGAGATCCGTTTCTAATTTCGCTGATTGCACTGCCCGACAAATTTAAACTTTATTTTCAGATCACGAACCAGATAAGGTAATTCTTATAGATTTTTCGTCGTTGAAAAGAAATCCGCAAATGAAATTGCTCTACCACGTTATGTTTTTGAGAAAATTGGACTTAAAAGTGTCAAAAATGGCATTTTTTGGTACTTTTGAGCTAAAATAGCTAAAAAATGTTACGTGATAAGACATTTCGTTAGCGGATTCGTTTTTAGCAACAAAAAATCTATAAGAATCACCCTGTCTGATTTGTGGTCTAAAATCCGTGTTGGGCAGTGTTGTCAGCGAAGCTTCGCAACAAAAAACATTTTAATAGATAAATTAACCGACACGTTAAGCGCCGTTGTAAATTAGCATCGCTCGACACATTGATTAAGACGCGATTGGGATGAAAAAAAAATTATTAATCTTCGTTCAACACATAAATCGAAATATGAAAATTAAAATAAAAACTTTCTCCAAATTCTTAAATTAACTAAAAAACGTTTAAATGTTGAAATTAATCTTCTAAATCGGTATCCGTATAAATCTATAATTAATCCGCATAAATCTATAATTATAAGTTAAAGTTGAATGTCACGTTTTTTAGTTAAGAATATTAGCGAAGAATATTAAAAGAATATAATCTTGCGATAATGCGGTTCCCGTCGTTCTGTTGATGCCGGGATAGAGATCCCGTGATGAGTGTGCGTTTCGCCGATCCGAGCTGCGATTTCCTTTCACTGATAGATTCTTTATGCCTCCCTAGATACCGATTAGCGGCGAACTCAATTTCTAAACGCGTAATCGGCCGCGTGTGCCTCGCATTACACCTACGGATTGCCTGTCTGTCAATCCGGAGGCTCATTAGCGGGCTCGGCGTACGTTCTTTCTGCCGTTTATTAACCGCCAGAGATTATCCCGATATAGCGATAGGCTGCACACTATCCACCTGGCGTAAACAATTTCTAATTGAAGACACACTCGCAACGTCTCTTTGTGCTCGTTCCACTGGCTGCATCCCGATAATGTATTTAGCTGGCACCGTTATCGCGTCGCGCAATATCGCACGCTCATCATTCTCCTATCGACATCGGCTTTTAATTACTTATTAACTGCTAATATATTACCGGGAAGATCGATGGTTGGATCAAATGCCTTGAAGTCCGTGAAAGGTTACCTATAACGCGCGTCTCGTTATAATAGCTACCGTGAATCATTTCAATCGCGACGGTGGTTTCGCAAATTTTCACGTTAACGAGATACTAGACATTTACACACCATTTTAAATGGTGTGAACTATAACGCTATCGGCGCATACAAGCAAAAGCGTCGACGGTATTTATGCGAGTTTAAGCGAACGTAAACGTTACAATCGTCTTTTGTCACAATTGATTCACTTGCATATTTAGGGTAAATGTTTTTATTGCCTTTTGAGACGGCTCGTTACATTCATGTTTTTCGTACCGGAGAAGGATCATACCTGATGTCCGATCAGCGAATGAGGACGATGGGACGCAGGCAACGAGAATAAGGTGCTTATCTCGTTGCCTGCGTCGACCGTGTAAAAGCTCTCTCCGTGCCAAGTTACACCCATGTCAGTGGATATTTGAATGGCAAAGAGAGGCACATTCCGGGACCATGCAACACACACAGCAAATGGATCCCCTGCGGTGTTATCCACCGTTTACGCGGCCTGCTAATCGCGGGATAGCGACTTGCGCGCCGAGAAGATTCCCCGGCGCAACGATATCCCGGGATGGCTGACTAATATTGACTTAGCCATTAATTAATTCTGCGGTGACAACGCATAACGCGAGCCGATGACACGCGAATGTTACAAAATGAGACAACGACACGCAAATATTAAACGTCAGATGATAATCGAAGAGGAGAGAGCATATCAAAAGAGCTGTATGTTTCAAATAAGATGGATTGACAGTTTTAGGTCGTGCGATACGATCTTTTCATGTTAAAATGACATAAAATTATTCGAAAGATATTAACCCATACAGCACAGAACGTTGAAAGAATGTTGCTGAGACATTGCAATGTTGAATGTTGAAGGATGGATGTTTTTTCAACATTGAATTTTCTATATTGATTCTTAATATTGCTGCAACGTTGAAACAATGCTGCTCACCCAAGAGCAGTACGCGACATCGCCGCCAGATGGACGCGGCAGAGCTCTATTTCTCATAAGTAAAAAACCACCGGATAGAATATAAAAGACACAGCATTATGAGATTTTTCATTGTTCTAATGATATGACTCTTTGAAGGAGAGTCCTCAAAATTGGGCCCTAAAAGTAAATATTATTTTGGAAGACTGAGAGAAGATCCAATTTTAAATAATAATAATTAATATTATTTTTTAATTTAGACTTTTTTCCAACAATCTACATTGCATATACATTGAATCAATATTGTACAATAATCTTGTATGTTGAATAAATGTTGAATCAATGTTCCTGAATGTTGATTGTAACGTCTGCAAGACATTACATCAACGGACATTGGACGTTTCAGCAACGTCTTTTCCACGTTGAATCTACATTTCGCAACGTTGATACAACATTCGCAATGTTGCAATTCAACGTTTCTGAAATGTTGATTCAACGTTGGTGTGCTGTATGGGTAAGCTTGAATCTTATTATTGAGAAACAATTTTAGTCTCTTTTCAGCGTAATGCTAATTTATATTTTGCGCAATGATATAATTGTCGACAAGTTGTATCTTCTTTCCACCGTGATGTCTAATTATGGCCGACACAGTGTTTTCTTCGAAGCTGCTCTGCGTCGCGTACCTTAATTGCACATTTGGCTCTAATCGATGCGCAAAGTCTGTCGTTAATTATTTCGCGCCGTCACATGTTCATCGCGCCATTAACAACAGCTTTGTACTTGTCGCGACAGAATTTTGAACAGCGAAACTCCTGTAAGTCGCGCGTTAAATGACGCTTTCAAACACGCCGTTTCCTATCCTTCTTTCAAGCAGGATCCAATTTTCTGTGTGCGTGGCCGAGTAGAAGTTCGATCCGCGCGTTGGACCGCAGATAATAATATCACGGACAAGAATGATAATTACCGGAGTCATTAATAGATCGTTAGGCGGCATTTCATTCGGATGATGAAACGTTCTCAAACGTACGTAAGACTCGTTCTCTTTTTCCATGCCTTCGAGACATCGTTTTTTCGCTGCTGCTGCTGCTGCTGCTACCTTTGCCCGGTGGAACGGAAGCTGCTCCGTGGTTGTTACGCAATTAACAGACGCGGAATTGACAGACAATTATCTCAATGTAGATATAATGATAGCGTCTTTGCATCACGGCCACAACCCTTCGTTCCTCAGCGATAAAGATGCACTTCTTCCGCTTTGTAATCGCACGTACGCAGACATTTTTAGATTAATCTTTCGAGTCCATTTCCTTTCCTCGCTGTAATATGCGGGTTTTCAACTCGTCCGCATATCGAGCGTCGCAACGTAAGACTTAAGACAAGTACGAGCAACTTAACAGTGCCGTTTGTTGCAAGCAGATACGGAACAGAAGGCAATGGCGCTGTCCTATCTGAAAATTCACGTTACGATATCTGGAGCGCGAACGGAAGCCATTCATAGGTTTTGTAACCGCCTCCGGGGCCGCCGTACACGGCTCCAGCCTGGGTTTGTTATCGTGTCCAGCCGTGGAGAACGAGAAGCACCTTCGATTTAACCCTAATAAGATCGATGGATCCCGCGAGACCGCCCGATACGGAGCAGGCTTACGCTCGGTTACACACGTATGCCAATTGTACGTATGTACGTATATCGATCCTCCCGTTCGATCGATCGAGTACGAGGAAGAGAGAGAGAGAGAGAGAGAAGGAGAGAAACAGAGCGAAGCCACGGGAACCAGATCCGCGAATTAATCCCTCTTTATCTCACCGCAAACATTTCGTTAAGGCTTGATGTATATCGCCATATAACGCGCGCTGCTTTTTACCGATCCCCGATCGTTCCTTTAATTATGCAACTCGTGCCGATTCCTATTCGCCGACTAATAATGACGGACATGTACCGGATCCTTCTCCGTTCTCTTCCTCAGGACAGAACGGGATTGTTTCTCAAACGCGGACGTGCGTAACCACCTCTCGCGCGGAACAATTCGGCAGGGTTTTAGATTTCGTGATGCGGCAAGATATATTGCCAAATTTTTTTGTAACGGCCATCGAACGTTAAATCATTCGAACGATTCCTCGATTGCCGTTTCGTTCCCGTTTACGGCGCGCATTGCAACACGCGTCCTCCCTCTCCGCGACGCGCAACGTAATTCCTTGGGGTCATTTTTAACTTCTATAGGTCGCCACTGCTCCTACTCAATATGTTGTTAATTTCGACACCTTGCTTTAGTTCAATTAACGACAAATGTCGTCATTTTGACACACACATGGTTAAATGTTAACCAATGTTTTAGTTAAAGTGACGACATATTGGGTAGGAGCAGTGGCAACCTATACACTGAAAAAAAATCTGATTGCATTAATTGGAATTCTGTTAGATTCAACCAGTATGTTTGTTGGAAAATGAACGAATCAGAATTCTTTTAGGAATTACCAGATGAGCATGATTAATTTTTTTCTGTTAAATATACCAGAATTTTTTGTTAATGTTCGCCCAACTCGCACAATAATAAAACTGCTAAAGTGCACTGCGGGTAACGTTAACCAGAATTCTGGTTGCACGTTTCTTTGTAACTAGAAGTTTTATTAATCCAACTGGAAAATACTAATCAAATCCTTATAGTTAAGTCTATCAAACGTTCTAGTTACAAAAAATTGAGTCCAATCACAACAACCAGAAATTCTCTTTCGTCTCACCAGAATGCATTCTATCAGATATGTCTTGTTCACACGGAAAAAACAATAAGGTTGCCACAACCACAATAATAGTAACATTTGGTACAGCCACGTCCTGTGGTTGTCACATTCACATTGTTTTGTGTAGTGCATATATATATATTTGTCTCAACATTCACTATATTTGCTGTACTAAATGCATATAGTTGCCTTCACATCAATGTAAATGTGACAACCACAGGATGTGGTTGTACCAAATGTTACTATTATTGTGGTTGTGGCAATCTTATCGTTTTTTCCGTGCATGTAATCAGACCATTTTTCTCACAATCAGTGTAGAATAGTTAAAAATGACCCAAAGGCATTAATAGTAGAGTTTAATGCGTTCGCGCATTGACAATATCCATCAGGACGTCGCCACTAAAGCGACTGGCGTGCAGATTTTTCAAATTCTCAACCGCACGAGTACGCGGGGCAGCTGCGCTGTCCTTTTCCGACGGTGCCCCGCGGCACCAGTTCGAGCCTCGTTAACGGGAAATCGCGCCCGTGCGCGCGTATCCGAGAGGCCGGGGGAACTAACTAATTAGCCATAACTTTCCGTAAATGGATTTTAGCGCGCCGATACCGCGCGGCTTTATTGCATCTCGCGGCTCGCGCTTGTTGCCCGAGAGCGCTGGGCAAACGTATCGGGTCCGCGTTCGGTCCGGTCGGGAGATCGCGACGGCTATTCGGCGCTGTTATGAACTTAATTATGCAATATTCCCGAGCGCGGTTTTATTGTCGCGGACCTCGTTCTCTTTCCGCATTGGCGGGACAAGCGATAAGCATAAACGCGCCGCTTGATCGATCGTCGTCGCACACTTTCCCACGTTACGATTACAGAATGTAATTTGCTCTAGAATGGTAACGCGCACTCGTAACGGCCGATGTTAACCTTATTATTTTTTTCTATCTGGGCTGCACACTTCGCGACAGCTGCTGATGAAGTTTCATTAAATAAAGTGACCTTTAATCAATCGCTTGTAAGCAACTGTTGTCAT